>CM038214.1:322216824-322480042 GCA_021442155.1 Cymbidium sinense | reverse complement strand
CAGGACTGCAGGCCCAGGGTCTAGCCCCAGGCCAGCTATGGCTTGGCCTAGAGCCTAGATTCCCAGGGCCCAGGACCTCATCAGGGCCCAGTGGCCCAGGGCCCAGGTGGCCTTTTTTTAAACCAAGCAAACCAAGAGTTTAGGTTTATTTAGTTTTATTTATTTATTTTAGTTTATTTTATTTTTTTCTTTTTATTTAGGTTTATTTTTTATTTTTATTCAATTTAGTTTAATAATTTTATTTTTATTTATTTTAGTTTAACTTTTTTTTTAATTTTGATTTTTTTTGCCTTGGCCATCATACTTGCCATCGCAACCGCCACAATGACCATTTCCACCACCTCAGCAACCTACCCAGTAGCGGTATTCATATCCATCGCAAGGTAGCTACTTTCCACCTACTCTTGCTAATATGAGAGACCTCACTGTTAGACCCTGTGAGGCGGTTAGAGGAAGTGGGCAAGAGCAATGATCATAGCTATTTCCCCTACCACCGCATGTTAAGTCATGTCTTAGAGGATTGTATCATTTTTAAGGACTAGCTTGAGTGTAGCTACAAGTTGAGAGCCATAGTTATCCTTAAGGAATACTTATAGTACCACCATCTAGTTCTCTTAGAGTAATCCTTGGGGATACTTACATCCCTCTTAAGACCAAAAAAGGTTAGATATCTCCTATCCGAACATCCAAGAAGATCATTTCTAAGATCAAGAAGCTTTCCTTGTAGGTGCCTGAAGTAGCTCAAACCTCCAACACCAAGGAAAGTTTGTTAGTTGCAAAGGACAACTCGAGGAGGGTGATAGCCCAGCAGCAGCAATAGTACACCATTCTTGCCCAGGATATTCCAGTAGCATAGCCACCGTCCGAGTCAAGTACTCCCTCCACCATTGCAGCTACCACCTCTTCTGCTAGCTCTTATTCTACCGATAAGAGTGTTGTATCTATGAATAAGGACTCTAAATCTCTTACTCTGCTTACTTTACTTGATTTCTATCATGTACCTCTACCCAAAAAGAAATTAATCAAGAAAGCTGATTCTACCTATATATTGTCTACTTTTAATGCTCTTGATTTTATTCTTATTGAATACTCTCCAAGTCTAAATAAAAATAATTGCTTTAGTAGTTCTGATCCTTTCTAATTTAGAGTTAGATTATCCTTCTCTAAATCAATTGGGTTCACATCTTGAGATTGACTTGGAGTCAACCTGAGGATCTAGGAGAAGTAGGAATGCCCCATGAGAAGGTAGAACTTTCCACAAGCTCATCATTCAAGAAGTCACCAAGTCAACCTACATAGTGGTAAAGTTCTACCTCCTAGGGTAGCACCTCAGGATAAGGGTAAGCAAGTCATTTGTTCCAATGAGCAGATAACACCTCCATAGAATGCTCCAATCATGGATATGCTTATGGAGGACTATGCTAAAGTTGATTACAATGTCCTAGCTCACCTTAAAAAGTTTCCAGCTAAGTTAAGCATATATGACACCCTTGTCTTATCCAAAGAGATGAGGGAATCTCTAATCAAGGCCTTACTTGATCTAGAGATGTGCTTAGCTCAGCTGACTGCTACTAAAGAGGAGGCATGCCACATGAAGGACATCTTAGGAGTTACATTCAGTAATAAAGTTTTACCCTTAGGGACAATCGAGCACAACTGCCTCTTTACATTATAGTGGATGTTGGAAGATACAGGCTATCTAGAGTTTTAGTTGACCTAGGTGTATCAGTCAACATTATGAGTATAAGAACCCTTGCCTACTTGAGGATTGACATCTCTAAACTCCAAAAAGAAAAGATAATGTTGAGAGGATTCAATGAACAAGGAGAGAGAGCCTTATGTTGTTTATTTTGGATGTATGGGGTTCATGCGATGTAGGGGTACTTTTTTAGATGAGACAACATTGAGATATGATGTATTATCCTGAAAGATAGAGACATTACCCTACAATGGACCCAATCACACAATAAGGAATTATAAGGCATGATGGGTCTTCAAATGTACCAAAGATTTTTCCTACTTTATAAGGATGAATAAAGTAGGGTTTATATTAAACTAGGTTCTTAAGTTCCCTATGGAGGCAAACCTTGATAGTTAATTACATCTTAGGAAATAAGATTTCTTAAGAATACTCAATTAAAGTAGACAATTATCATCTCAAAGCTTTCAAGTTAGACTATCAAAAGATTGGTTGTATTTTGAAAATCAATTGGGAAAGTTCAAGGAGATGACTTATTTTGGAATCCAAATAAATAAGTAAGAAATGCTCATGATAGGAAGCCTAGTGAGCATTCCAATCTATCCCTTTACAATTTTGAAGTTGAGGAGATTTATATATTTTGAGTTGAAATTTAATTACATTATTAGGGCTTATAATCCACAAACGCAAGGTTGTGGGAATGCCTAAGAGGTAAGGATTTATACTCGTAGCCTGAAGGAAATAGCTACCTCAGATCCTAAATATAGGGAGCCTTAGTACGAGTTGAAGGATGACCTAAATCTAAGAAACAGGTGGATACAAGAATTTACCTCGATAAGAGAGAATAAATTATCCAACTTCTCGACATATAACTACTTGGAGTTGCTGTCAACTAACTCCTCCTATGGTTTTAAAACCATCTAGTCCATTCTTATGAATTATAAGATAACTAGGGTAGTTATTTAATTAGAAAGAGACTGATGTCCTAGACACACTCCCTAAGAGACTAAAGAATGAGTGGTATGAGCATATGATTGATATAGATGCAAAATCTTTCAAATTTTATTTCATTTTAGACACATCATTTTGACAAAGGCTTTAGGATTTCTTATGCCTAAATGCATGATGAAATAGGTTATGGGTCAAATCAGCTAGAAGAAGGTGTTCTCCACCATAAGGGATTCCCTCACAGGTGAAGCATTCCTTTATCGTGCAAGGATGGAGATCCTTCATGTTCAAGAGTGAAATGAATATGCATGCATGATGTGAAATGTACAACCATACAACTAAGGGGTTGATAAATCTTTTAATTATCTTATTTATGTCTTAGGATTTATGATGAGGTTATGAGTTATTTAAAATTTAATTATGAGTGATTAGTTGGGTAGAAAAGTTATTTTTATCCTAAGAGCCTAATCATATCCAAGCCACATTTTATGATGTCCTATTCATAATGTAAACATAACATCAAACAATTATATAAACTATCATAAAAGAATAAAAGGTCTCGCCATATATAAGAGAGAAAAGATAGGTAGTCGAGCTCTACCCTTAGACAACCTAGAATATGAAAGAATAATTATAATTGTATTAAATTATATGGGGGTCTTCTTTCTTCATATCTCCATTTTTGATTTGGTTCCTTATTTGATTTGGATGGTGCTTGCTTCAAAGGCATCACAGGGCACCCCAGGACAAAGCCTTCTGGCCACTACTAATCCTAATCCCCCATAGCACTAATCCTAATTCCTATTACAAAAATTATATTTATGTTGGAAAAAAAATCTAACTATACCTACATATTAGAGGTTAGCTAAATATACATATAATCCCAAGTAGTTGTATTTATAATTTGGACTTAGCACCCTACACATGGGAAACTAAGCCCACCTATCCTAACTTGGATTATGCTTAAGGATTTAAGCAACCTACAAAAAGAGCATTCACATTTATTTTTAAGCATCCCTTAAGCATAATCCCCTATAGAAAACATGATTAGGCCTATATTATCCTATCATCTACTAGCATACACCCTATCATCATCCAATCTAAAATAATACATCATAAAATGAAACATACATCACATCATACACCATCCAAATTTAGAGCTAGAAGTATTGACTTAATTTTAATGTGTGTATTATGTCTTGTGTGGTAAGTCTTATTAAGCATTGGTGTTATATTTTCTAAGTGTAGAAGGATTCAATTTAACATGAAAGATTGATTTTAGTTAAAGTAGTTTAATTAATTTGCACCAATAATGAAGTCAAATATGAGGCTATGATTGCTAGTCTGGAGTTACCCATTACTCTAAGCATCCAGAACATCAACATCTTCAAGTATTCTCAGCTAGTTATCAACCAAATCACTGGGTGCTATAATGTTATAAAGCCCAAGCTCCATCACTACCACAAGTACACCATGGAGTTGTTGGCCAAAATCCCAGAGGTTACCATTTATAAGATTCCTCGACTAGAGAATGTCATAGCGTATGCTTTAGCTAAGGTTTCCAATGAGTTGGCATGTTCGAAGGATGACTCCATATCAATAAAGTTCTAAAATAGACAAGTCTTATCTATTACTGATATTGAACTCATCAAAAAGTACTCTCTTGAAGGGGTGGTTGCCATTGCTAAGAAGGACAAGGAGTTAGATTAGAGGCAACCATTCATGGATTACCTAAATAATGGAAAACTACCTCAAGAGAAGTCCCAAGCCCATCAGATGAAGCAAAGAGCACTTTCCTATGCTCATGTGGATGGTGTCTTGTACCGGTTGTCTTTTGATCATATGTGGTTATGTTGTTTAGACAAGCATGAAGCCTGTAAGATCGTGACCGAGGTACACTCAGCATTATGTGGAGCCAACCAATCCAGTCCAAAGATGAAAGCCAAGATCAAGAGACTAGGATACTACTAGCCATCGATGATCAAAGAATCCATGGATACGGCTAGGTGATGCCACCAATGTCAAATACACAGTGTAGTCCTACATCAACCACTCAACATTCTACATCTTACATTGGCCTCAAGGATATTCGAGTGCTAGGGTACCGACATAGTGTGCCTAATTGATGCTCTTTTTTCCAAGGGTCATCGGTTCATCTTAGCTACTACTGACTGCTTTTCCATATTGGGTGAAGCCAATTTCTCTTAGAGAGGTCATAGCTCAGCATGTGCTCCAACTTTTTAGGAATCATATCATATATAGGTTCAAAGTGCCTTGAAAAATTATATCTGATAATGATGGTACTGCATTCAAGAGCATGTAGATCGATAACTTTGCTCAAAGACATACCATAGATTAGAGATATTCTACCATCAACTACCCGAGGGAAAATGGATTAGGAGAAGCCTTCAATAAAACTCTCATCCAAATAAGACACTCGACAATAATAAGCGATAGCAGCATGAGTAGTTAGTTGAAGCCTTGTGGGCCTACCACCATATATAGAACTCCAACTCACTCTACTCCTTTCTCCTTAGTGTATGGGTCTGATGCTGTTCTACCATTAGAAGTCCAACTCTAATCACTAAGGATAGCTCTGAATAGCAAGATCACAATAGAGCTGAACGCCAAGTTACAGTTAGAAGAGCTTGAAGGTTTAGAGGTGAGACGCTTGTGGGCATGCCAAAACCTCGAGTTGTATAAATCTAAAATGAATCAAGCTAACAACAAGTTGGTCCGTCCTTGAGCTTTTCAAGTAGGAGAGCTTATTTTTATTTTAAGGAGACTGATTTTTGCCCGTCGTAAGATGGGAAGTAAGTTTGAACCCACTTGGGAAGGACCTTTTTCCATAGAGAAACCCTACCAAAGAGGATCTTATCAGCTTATTAATCATAAGTGAGAGCGCCCAATGCTTCCAATCAATGGGCTTTTCTTAAAAAAAATATTAAAATTCATCTTTGAAAGTAATTATCATCAATGAAAATTTTATTTCGAATTCAATCTCTTCCATGTTGAAAGTATTATTTTTTTGAATCATCATGATGTGTTTAGGTATATCTTCATCAACAACACAAACACAAACTATACACAAACATATACAAAAAACACTTATCTTTTATCTCGGGGTACTCTAAGTTGAGATAACGCCCTCAACAACACTCACTCAGTAGTTGCTCTAGGTCGGGCTGACGTGCTACCCTACTAGTGCGTCACCCCAATGGCCTTCTTGCTTTGGAGGATGTAAGTCTGCTATGCTTTCCTTCTTTACTTGGGCACTACACACCAACGAGGGCCTTGTTAATTTGGTAGGCCTTACTACTTGGTCGATAAGCTACCTTATGTTGGCGTCATTTAAGAGGATGTGAGTTTTCTATGCTTTCTTCTTGGATTAGCCTTTGTGCACTGACTAGGTCAAGTATATTTGAGGTTTAAATAAGTCCCCTAGTGGCTCCTTCCTCCCTAACTATCTTGGTTTCCTTCCGGCTCCATGCTTAGTAGTCGCCTAGGTTAGATATATGTCCCAATCATAGACTATCCCGATGATTAGTTCCACTTTGGAAAGTTGCCTACACACTTTCTTTCTAGATTGATCATTGCACACCATGTGCACCTTAGGTTGGTAAATTCTCACTATGTTGATAGATACACCACTCATGCTGACAGATAGACCTTAGGTTGGTTGGTTCTCTCACCTTAAACACCATGATGTAAGTCTACTACACTTTCTTCTTGAGTTGGCCATCGTACACTGATAGGCTTTTTTTAGGGCTCAAGATAATTCCCCTTACAAAGACCTCCCATGGGGACTATATCACGCCCCTTAACCCCATTTAGACATGACCCGGGTTACTATCGGATTGGACAGTTCCCCTTTCCTAGTAAACACACCTGTGGTTGGAGAATATATCCTTTGGATTTGTAGATTCTCCCTTGGTCCAATAAATCTATGATAGGTCAAGGCCGACATTGCCCCTTCTCAGTGTGGTCCCTCGCACACCAATAGGGTCCATGCAAATATATAAACAAAATATATATTCCCTTGTGGATTAGGAGGACACTGCTAGAAGTACCTTTTCCCAAGCAAGCATTCTATCTTTGTGTCAAAACTCCCTATAGAATCATACTACTCTGATATAAGTCCCAATGATATTCTCTTAAGAGTCTCCCTAAGTGTGTTCATTTTCTTGTGCTTCCAATAAGTCACCCCGATTGTTCCTTGCTTCAGAAGATGTAAGTCTACTATGCCTTCTTCCTAGCACTATCGTTGCACACCGAAAAGAAATCCCTTAGGTTTGCTAGCTCTACCCCATGGCTAGTAGACTATCCCTCTAAATTTATAAATCTAAGATAAGACATGTCCGATATAGCCCCTTCTTAGTGGGTCCATCGTACACCCACATGGTCCAAAAATTAAATCTATCAAATTTGATCAAGCTCACATCCCTAGCGGATATGCCCATAATTCAAAATCAAACTAAACTAAATAAACCATATCAAATCACATGAAATTAAGATAAAATTAATCCTGATTACTTTTGAGTTGGCATAAGTCTCCAACGGGATTCACTCAATAGATTGCCTAAGCTAGGTTCAATTTATTGTGCATCCAACAAGTCACCCCAATGATTATTCCTCACTTTGGAAGATGTAAGGCTGCTATGCCTTCTTCCTATCAAATCCATTGCACACAAAAAGGCAACCCCATAGGTTGGCTAGCTCTACCCCATAGCTGGTAGACTATCTCTTTAGATTTGTAAACTTGAGGTAGGTCAAGGCTAATATAGCTCCTTCTCAGTGGGTCCATCGCACAGATGGGTCTATACATTAACTAGATTAAATTAAACCTCAATCTCCATTAGAGTTAAATCACACCATTCTCCCTAATGGAGCCCCAAATCATATATAAACAAGTCAACCAAACAAATCAAATTCAAAACCAACCTCCCTAGTGGAGCCAAATTAAACCAACTCCCCTAATAGAGTCTAAATCAAAGAAATCCAACCAAACTCTTATTCCAAGTGGATACATTCCCAAACAAATCTATGAAATCAAACTCAAATCCCAATCTCTAGTGGATAGCCCAAACCTGCTTGCCTAGTGGAAGGTTTATATACCCGATCCCCAATGAACTCGAGCCCATATCTCTAGTAGAAATGCCTCCACATCAATTAAAACAAAATAAATTAAAGTCAATTCGATCTTAATCCCCAGTGGATTATAGATTCTTATCCCTAGTGGATCTTCTTTCCATAAATCATATAATCAAATCAAATTAAAACCTTATCCCTAGCAGATTTTCTTCTTCTATTCCCTAGACATAGACCCCTCACCTGTCTTGTCCAATGCATGTGTGATCCCATAGTGGATCTCCCTCCATGTCCTTGACATTAAATACTCAGCAAATATTATTTCTTTTTTTATGCACAACTTTAATACTTCAACCAAAAGCCTAATAATATAGTTATTCAAATTACATCATCTTAACATAGTAATCAACATTTTATGATTTGTGATGTTGGAAGCTCAAACTAACTATACAATATCATGCTAAACATATTATGAATTAACACACTATATTATATTATAATATATGATGTTATATTATAATTTGCTATAATATAATATATTGTCTAACATTACACCTCATTAGAATCACTTTAAAAGAACAAATAACAATTTTTTTTTTCAAAATATGAATAATGTTAATTTTGGATATAAAATTGTTTTTATTCTATTAGAAATGGTACAAAATAGCATAATTTTGGTGTTTCATCTTGGTGTGTGCTATGAATTTGGCCAAATTCTTCCATCTCAATGTTCAAATTAATATGTTTGTGAGGTTTGACCCAATGTATTATAAGTAAAACATACTTAAAGTATAATAACATTTAGTAACACACCACCACATTTAAATAGATGTGAAGTTATATTGTTCTATGTACATTATTTTTTTAGTATGCTTTCTTATAATATATTATCTTACATTACACCTTAAGGTGTGAATCACTTTAAGAAAAAAATTTATAAAATTTGGTTTAAAAATCAACATTTATTTTGGATGCAAAATTCCATTCTTTTGATTAAATGACACACCATAGAACACCCCTAATGATGTTCCTTAAAGCTTACCTTAAATTTGGCCAAATCCCATCATCTCAGCCTATAAATTAGTATTTTTATGAATTATACTAGTACAAACTCTACTACATCATACTAAAACAAACTAAAATATGCCAAATAATAAGTAGTAATACTTAATAGTATGCTATAATGAATGATGCTACACTATGTTATGGCATCCTATATTATAATACACTATAACATATTATATTATATTATATTCTATATCACATAACAAGGGATTCCTTAAGATAAAAAATCATTAAACTAGTCTAAACAATAAAAAAATATAAAGTTTACTCGTATCACTTACATATTTAAAATTGAAATAATATATTTTGATGTCCTTCTTTTCCTATTATGAATTTGGCCAAATTCCATCATTTTATAGTCTTAATCAACATTTTTATAAATAATGCTAATGTAGGCTCGACTGCATTATTGTAAAATAGTAAAAGAAATTAAAATACATAGAATAATATATTATGATATATGATGCTATGCTACAACATATAATATTTATTTGAACATCTACTTTAGATCTATTTACCCCTGACTTTAA
The DNA here is from genome assembly GCA_021442155.1 of Cymbidium sinense. Taxonomy (NCBI): domain Eukaryota; kingdom Viridiplantae; phylum Streptophyta; class Magnoliopsida; order Asparagales; family Orchidaceae; genus Cymbidium; species Cymbidium sinense. The sequence continues at coordinate 322,470,712 of CM038214.1, read as the reverse complement.
ATTTCACACATCCTGATTTATTAAATTAATATTTTTATAATTTATATTAATATAGACTATAGGGCACAATACCATTTCAAAACATCTTATAACATTCAAAAACACACATCACTACATGCTCAAATATATGATGCTACATTATACTATAATATATGGTAATATAATATGATATATGGTTAGGGTTTAGGTATTCAAATCTCAACAAGGAAAGTCTCTTGAAGCATTTTCTTTAGCTACCATTATGTTAGGATTAGGTCATTGATCCTTAATCTTTATTCAATGTTTAAAGTTTAGGGTTAGTTTAGGGTTTAGGGGTTAGGGTTAGTTTAGGGTTTAGGGTTAGTATAGGGTTTTGGGTTTTGGGTTAGTTTAGGGTTTGGGGTTTAGGGTTTAGGGTTTAGGTTTATAGGTTTTATAATTTAGGGTTTATGGTTTAGGGTTTATGGTTTAGAGTTTAGGGTTTGGTTTGGGTTTATGCTTTTAAGTGATGATTTAGGATTTAGTATTTAGGGTTTAGGGTTTAGTGTTTAGGGTTTACATTTTAGGTTTAGTTTAAGGTTTTTTGAAACAGAAAAAAACAAATTCAACATTTCTTCTTTTTGATTTCATCAACCATGTAGCACCCTAAGTTTTCTAAGACACATGCGACAACATAGATAAAAAATGAGCACCCATAGAGCAAATAAAAAAACTTAGATAAGTAGAATCGTCTCTACTATAAAGGCACAATACCATAAGTAGCAGATCGGATCGTTATTTAGATTCTCCTGTTCCCATTAGAACCACTCCCGCCTCTCGAGTAGTGAGATCTACCATCATATCTCCAATCTCTCCCTCCTCCACCACTACGATTGTAACCTCCATCCCTCTTCGACCACCATAACCTCCTCACTACCCAACCACCTCCATATCCAGCATACCTCTGATCCCCCCACCACCACTGCACTCATGCCTCCTTTGCCTCCTCCACTAGATAGAATTGGTTGATAGTGATGTTCCTGCCATCAAGGTTCTACCCATTCATAGGGTTTAAGTTTATTGGGTTTTAGGGCTTAGGTTTATTTTTTTAATTTATTTACTTTAGCTTTAGGTTTTAGAGGTAAGGGTTCAGTTTAGGATTTAGGTTTTGGGTTTGTGGTTAGTTAGGGTTTAAAGTGGAGGGTTTTAGGGTGGGAGTGGTTTTAGGGTTAGGTGTTTAGTAAGTTTAGAGGGTTAGGTTTATGGAGGGTGGGGTTTGGGCCAAGTTTAGTGGTGGCTTAGTGGGTTTAGAGTTTAGGAGAGGTTTAAGGTCAGGGTTTAGGGTTTAGGTTTAGGGTTTAGTGAGGTTAGTGTTTAGGGTGCTAGGTCAGGTAGGAGTGTTTAAAATTAAGCAAACCCTAGGCCATGTTTTTAGTTTATTTATTTATTTTAGTTTACTTTATTTTATTATTTTATTTAGTTTTATTTTTATTTTATTTAGTTTAGTTTATTTATTTTGTTTAGGTTTTATTTTTAAGTTAGTTATTTTTTATTTATTTTATTTTAGGTTTTATTTTTATTTTTTAGGTTTAGGTTTTATTTTTTTAGGTTTAAGTTTAGGTTTTATTTTTTTCAAAGTTTTATTTTTTAAAGTTTGGGTTTATTTTTAGTTTATTTTATTTTATTTAGTTTAGGTTTAAGTTTAGGTTTACCTTATTTTAGGTTTAGGTTTATGTTTTATTTATTTTAGCTTATTTTATTTTAGTTTAGGTTGAAGTTATTTTATTTTATTTATTTTATTTTTATATTAGGTTCATGTTTTATTTTTTATTTATTTTTAAGTTTTATTTTTTTGGTTTAGGTTTTTGTTTAGTTTTATTCTAATTTATCTTAGCTTTATTTTTTATTTTAATTTATTTTATTTAGGTTATATTTATTTTATTTTAGTTTTGTTTAGGTTTTATTTATTTTATTTTAGTTTATTTTATTTTTATTTTATTTTATTTTTACTTTAATTTTAGGTTTAGTTTTATGTTTAGTTTATATTTAATTTAATTTTATTTTATTTAGTTTTGGTTTATTTATTTATTTATTTTATTTTAGAGGTTTAGGTTTTAGTGTTTAGTGGTTTAGGGTTTAGTGGAGGCAAGGTGTGGGTGGGGTTTAGGGGGTTTAAGGTTTAGGGTTTAGGGTGGGGTTTGGGTTTTGGTTTGGGCTTAAGTTGCCTAGAGTCATGTGGTAGTTTGGTCTGAGGTTGGGTTTATTAGGGTTTTTTTATATATTTTTAAATTAAATAAACCCATAGGTTTAGGTTTATTTAGTTTATTTATTTATTTTATTTATTTTATTTTTATTTTATTTATTATTTTATTTTATTTAGAAAGTTTATTTTGTGTTTCTTTATTTTAGTTTAGTTTATTTTAGGTTTAGTTTTTTTTTTTTAGTTTAGTTTTATTTTTTATTTTACTTTGGTTTAGTTTTATTTTTTATTTTAGGTTTAGGTTTAGGTTTTATTTTATTTTTTTAGGTTTAGGTCCCAGGTTTTCAATTTTTTTTAGTTTATTTTATTTTATTTGGGTTTAAGTTTTATTTAGTTTAGGTTTAGTTTATTTATTTAGTTTAGTTTATTTTAGTTTACATTTAGTTTATTTTATTTTATTTTAGGTTTATTTTTGGTTTTATTTTTAGTTTAGTTTAGTTTATTTTTAGTTTATTTATTTTATTAGTTTAGGTTTAGGTTTAAGTTTTGTTTATTTTAGGATTAAGTTTATAATTTATTTTAGTTTAGGTTTAATTTATTTTATTTAGGTTTAGGGTTTAGTTTATAGGTTTATTTTTATTTGTTTATTTAGTTTTTATTTATTTTTAAATTTATTTTATTTTATGTTTAATTTTTTTTATTTTATTTAGGTTATTTATTATTAGGTTTATTTTATTGTTTATTTTATTTAGTTTATTTTTTATTTAATTTTTATTATTTATTTATTTTTTTAGTTTATTTAGGTTTTATTTTATTTAATTATTTTAATTTATTTTAATTTAGTTTATTTATTATTTATTTTAAGTTTTATTTAGATTAGGTTTTAAGTTTGTGTTTTATGTTTAGGAGGGTTTAGGTTTAGTGGTCATGGTTTTAGGGTTTATGGTTTAGGGTTAGGGTTTAGGCCCAGTCTTTCAGGTTTAGGGTTTATGGAGCGATCTCACTTAGGTCAAGGTTTAAGATGGGAGGGCCTTATTAAGTGGGTTTAGAGTTTTTGGGTTTAGGTTTGAAGTTTGTTTTAGGGACAATTTAGGGAGTGTTTAGGGTAGGGTGGATTTAGGGGTCAGTTAGAGGGTTTTAGTTTAGGGTTTAGAGTTTTAGGTTTAGTTTAAGATTTATTTGGGTAGGTTTGGTAGGTTAGAGTAGGGCGTTTAGGATATTTTAGGTTTAGGGTTTAGGGTTATTTTAAAAAGTAAACCATTAGGTTATTTATTTATCATCTTTAGTTTATTTTATCTATTTATTTAAGTTTATTTTATATTTATTTATTTATAGTTTTATTTTATTTTTTAGGTTTAGGTTTATTTTTTAGTTTTTATTTTATTTTAGGTTTATTTTATTTATTTGGTTTTTTTAGTTTATTTATTTTAGTTTTAGGTTTTTTTTTTTTTTTTTTTTTTTTAGTTTAGTTTAGGTTTATTTTAGTTTATTTTATTTTGTTTAGTTTAGTGTTTATGTTTAGTTTATTTTAAGTTTAGGTTTATTTATTTTAGTTTAGTTTATTTTAGTTTAGGTTTATGTTTATTTTATTTTATTTATTTTAAGTTTAGGTTTTTTTTATTTAAGTTTAATTTTAATTTTTAGGTTTAATTTAGTTTTATTTTTTTAGTATTTCACCATCTTTCAGATATGTTAACATCATGCACACTTTAGAGCCAGGTTGCAAACACACAAGTGCAACGACTCCTTCCACCTTTTCATTAGCTCTGTGGGTGTTGCATTTTATTAGTACACCAAACCCAACAGGTGAAGAACCTCTTCATCAAGAGGTTTCATCAAGAGCTCAGATAGGGATTCATCTCAGATGAGAGAACCGTGGTGGCACAAGCATGAAATGCTGAACTACAACTATTCAACAACATGCTAATGAGATTCTTCTCAAGAATATTCATGTCGCTTCATAAGGGCTTTACCATCAAAATATTTGAGAAATTAATCAACAAGGAGGGAAGCCAAGCTTTCACCAATCATCAAGGCCTAAGCAACAAAAGGTGTTTTGAGAAGAAGCGGATAGTTGAAAGATAGAGGAGATAGCCAGCTCAACAGTCACCTCCACTACATATAATCACCACCACCCCACCATAAAGAATACCCTCAAAATATTCATATCCATGCCATACCATTTCCACCAGAGAGTTTGCTAGAGGCGGGAGACTGATCATAGCTATTTCCCTAATGGATCCAGAGGATAGCACTGAGTGTGTAGCTACAAGTTGAGAGCCATAGTTATCCTTAAGGAATACTTATTAGTACAACCATCTAGTTAGAGTAATCCTTGATCCTCTTAAGACCAAAAAAGGTTAGGATATCTCCCAACATCCAAGAAGATAATTTCTATCAAGAACCTTTCCTTGCAAGTCAGTAGTTGAAACCTCCAACACTAAGGAAAGTTTGTAAAGAAGGACTCGGGAGGGAGAAGACCAAAGAACACACCATACTTGCCCGGATAGTCCGTGGCCACCATCCGAGTCCGACTCCACCATTACAGCTACCACCTCTTCTACTAGCTCCTCTTCTACTGATAGGAGCATTGTATCTATGGATAAGGGCTCTAAATCTCTATCTCTACTTACTTTACTTGATTTCTATCATGTACCTCCACCCAAAAAGAAATTAATGAAGAAAGGTGATTCTACCTATATAATGTCTACTTTGATGCTCTTGATTTTATTCCTATTGAAAGCTCTCCGAGTCTAAATAAAAATAATAATTTTATTAGTTCCAATCCTTTCCTTTCTTCTTCAGAGTCAGAATATCCTTCTCTAAATCAATCGAGTTCACCTCTTGAGATTGACTTGGAGTCAATAGACTCGAGGATCCCAGGAGAAGTCGTAGGAATGCCCGATGAGAAGGTAAAACTTTATGAAAGCTCATTATTCCAAGAAGTCACTAAGTCAACCTCCATAGTGGTAAAGTTCTACCTCCTGTAGCACCTGTGATAAGGGTAAAGTCATTTGTTCTAGTGAGCATAGCCTCCATAGGATGCTCCACCCATGGATATGCTTGTGGAGGACGAGATGATTATAATGTCTAGATCACCTTAGAAAGTTTACAGCTAAGTTAAGCATGTATGACACCCTTGTCTTATCCAAAGAAATGAGGGAATCTCTAATCAAGGCCTTACTTGATCTAAAGATGTGCTTTACTCAGTTGACTGCTACTAAAGAGGAGGCATGCCACTCAAAGGATATCTTAGGAGTTACCTTCAACAATGAAGACTTACTCCTAGGGACAATCAAGCACAACTGTCTCTTTACATTATAGTGGATGTTGGAAGATATAGGCTATCTAGAGTTTTAGTTGACCCAGGTGTATCAGTCAACATTATGAGTTTACAAACCCTTTACTACTTGAGGATTGACATCTCCAAACTCCAAAAAGAAAAGATGATGTTGAGAGGATTCAATGAACTAGAACAGAGGGCCTTATGGTGTTTATTTTTGGATCGGGGTGGGGGGACACCACACAGATCATAGGGGTGTTTAACTTTTTAGCTGATCAGTACAACATTAAGATATGATGTACTATCTTAAAAGATAGATGCATCACTCTACAGTGAACCTAATCATGCAATAAGGACTCCTAAGGCATGATGGGTCTTCAAATATACCAAAGATTTTGACCTACTTTACATGGATGATTAAAGCAAGGTTTATATTAAACTAGGTTCTTAAGTTCCCTAAAGAGGCAAACCTTCATAGTTAATTACATCTTAGGAAATAAAATTTCTTAAGAATTCTCTCAATTAAAGTAGACAATTATCTTCTCCAAAGCTTTCAGGGTTAGACTATCAAAAGATTGGTTGTATTTGGAAAATCAATTAGGAGAAGACTTATTTTTGGAATCCAAATGAAATAAGTAAGAAATGCTCATGATAATAGGGTGCTTAGTGGGCATTCCAATCTATCTTATGGTATTCTTTGAAGTTGAGGATTTATATGTTTTGAGTTGAAATTTAATTACATTACTGGGCTTATAATCCACCAACACAAGGTTTTGGGAATGCCTAAGAGGTGAGGATTTATGCTCGTATCCCGAAGGAAATAACTACCTCAGATCCTAAATATAGGGAGCTTTAGTATGAGCTAAAGGATGACATAAATCTAAGCGGTATGTGGATGCAAGGGTTTACCTCCACAAGAGAGAATAAATTGTCCGACTTCTGGACATATAATCACCAAGAGTGGCTGCAGCTAACTCCTCCTATGGTTTTAAAACCATCTAGTCCAGTCTTATGAATTGCAAGATAATTAGTGTAGTTATTTAATTAGAATGATACTAAGGTCCTAAACACACTCCCTGAGAGGCTAAACCATGAGTGGTATGAGCATATGACTTAATCCATAGATGCAAAATCTTTTCAAATTTTATTTCATTTTAAACACATCATTTTGACAAAGGCTTTAGGATTTCTTATGCCTAAATGCATGATGAAATTGGTTATGGGTCAAATTAGCTATAAGAAGGTGTTCTCCACCACAAGGGATTCCCTCAGAGGTTAATCATTCCTTTATCATACAAGGATGGAGATCCTTCATGTTCAAGAGAGAAAGAATATGCATGCATGATGTGAAACATACAACCATACAACTAAAGGGTTTCTAAATCTTTTAATTATCTTATTTATGTCTGAGGATTTATGATGAGGCTATGAGTTGTCTAAATTTAGTTATGAGTGATTAGTTGGGTAGAAAAGTTATTTTTATCCTAAGAGCCTAATTCTATCCAAGCCATATATTAAAAGATTAATCATTTAAGAAACTATGAAAACATGCTATCCTAATGGACAATGTAAACATAACATCAAACAATTATATAAACTATCATAAAAGAATAAAAGGTTGGTGAGGGCATCATACAACTCAAGAGAGAAAAGATGGGTAATCTACCCTTATACAACCTGGAATATGAAAGAATAATTATAATTGTATTAAATGCTATGGGCATCTTCTTTCTTCATATCTCCAATTTTGATTTGATTCCTTCTTTGATTTGGATGGTGCTTGTTTCAAAGGCATCACAGGGTACCCCAAGACAAAGCCTTCTATCCACTACTCATCCTAATCCCCCATAGCACTAATCCTAATTCCTGTTGAAGAAATTATATTTATGTTGAAAAGTAAATCTACACTATAAAATAGAGGTTAGCTAAATATACATATAATCCCAATCGGTTGTATTTATAATTTGACTTAGCACCTACACATGGGTAACTAATCCACTGTCCTAACTTGGATTATGCTTAAGGATTTAAGCAACCTACAAAAGAGCATATTATTTATTTTAAGCATCCCTTAAGCATAACCCCATAGAAAATATGATTAGGCTTATATTGGCCTATCATCCAGTCTATGAAGTATACACCCTATCATCCAATCTAAAATAATTCATCAGAAAACAAAACATACATCACATCATACACCATTCTAATTTAGAGCTAGAAGTGTTGAATTAATTCTACTATGTGTATTATGGCTTATGTGGTAAGTCTTATTAAAATTAGTGTTGTATTTTCTAAGTGATTCAATTTAACATGAAAGATTGATTTCACTTAAAGTAGTTTAACTGATTTGCACCAATAATGAAGTCAAATATGAGGCTCTGATTGCCAGTCTAGAGTTACCCCTACTCTTAGCATCCAAAACATTAACATCTTTGAGGATTCTCAACTAGTTATCAACCTAATCGTTGGGTCCTATAAGGTCATAAAACCCAAGCTCCATCACTACCACAAGTACACCATAGAGTTGTTGGCCAAAATCCTGAGGTTACCATTTATAAGATTCCTGAGAGAATGTCATAGTTATGCTTTAGCCAAGGAAGGAGTTGGAAGGATGACTCCATATCAATAAAGTTCCAAAATAGATCTATTATGATATTGAACTCATCAAAAAGTACTCTCTTGAAAGGGAGGTTGCCATTGCTAAGAAGGACAAAGAGTTAGATTGGAGGCAACCATTCATGGATTACCTAAATAATGGCAAACTACCTCAAGAGAAGTCCCAAGCTCATCAGATGAAGTAGAGAGCACTTTCCTATGCTCTTGTGGATGGTGTCTTGTACCGACCATCTTTTGATCATATGTGGTTACGTTATTTAGACAAGCATAAAGTCCATAAGATCATGACCAAGGTACACTCAGAATTATGTGGAGCCAACCAATCCAATCCAAATGTCAAAGCCAAGATCAAGAGATTAGGATACTACTGGCCATCGATGATCCAAGAATCCAAGGTTATGGCTAGGTGATGCCACTAATGTCAAATACACAGTGTGGTCCTACATCAACCACCCAATATTCTACATCCTACATTGGCCTCAAAGATATTTGAGTGTTGGGGTATCGACATAGTCGGTTTGATTGATCCTCCTTCTTCCAAGGGTCATTAGTTCACCTTAGCTGCTACTGACTACTTTTCCAAATGGGTGAAGCCGATTCCTCTTAGAGATGTCACAACTCAGCATGTGCTCCAATTTTTTAGGAACCATATCGTAAATAGGTTTGGAATGCCTCGATGAATTATATCTGATAATGGTACTACATTTAAGAGCATGTAGATCAATAAATTTGTTCAGAGACATAGGATCAATTAGAGATATTTTACCATCAACTACCAAAGAGAAAATGTCTTAGCAGAAGCCTTCAACAAAACTCTCATCTAAATACTGAAGAAGACACTTGACAATAACAAATGATAGTGGTATGAGCAGTTTGTTGAAGCCTTGTGGGCCTAGCACACCACATATAGAACTCCAACTCACTCTACTCCTTTCTCCTTAGTGTATGGGTCTGACACCATTTTACCATTAGAAGTCTAACTCTAGTCACTAAGGATAGCTATGGGTAGTAAGATCGCAATAGAGTAGAATGCCAAGTTACGATTAGAAGAGCTCGAAGGTATAGAGGAGGGACGGCTGTGGGCATGCCAAAATCTTGAGTTGTATTAAACTAAAATGATTCAAGCTCACAATAAGTTGGTCCATCCTTGAACTTTTCAAGTAGGAGAGCTTATTTTAGTTTTAAGGAGACTGATTGTTGCTCATCGTAAGATGGGGAGCAAGTTAGAACCCACTTGCAAAGGCTCTTTTGCCATAGAGAAGGCCTACCAAAAATGATCTTATCAACTTATTAATCATAAGGGAGAGTGCCCAATGCTTCTAATCAATGGGCTCTACTTAAAGAAATATTGGAAATCATGTTTGGAAATAATTATCATTAATGACAATTTCATTTTGAATTCAATCTCTTCCATGTTGAATGTATTCTTGTTTATGAATCCATCAAAATGTGTTTAGGGTATGTGTAGAGGAACCCCAGTGGTGTCCTATACTTCATCGACACAACATAAACATAAACTACACACAAACATAAATAAAAAATACATATCTTTTGTCTCGAGCTACTCTAAGTTGAGATAATGACCTCAGCTGTTGCTCTAGGTCAGATGCTACCCTACTAGTTTGGGGCCTCTTCTTGCTTTGGAGGATGTAAGTACGCTTTCCTTCCTTTAGCCACTACGATGAGTGCCTTGTTAATTTGGTAGGCCTTATTACGTGGCCAATAAGCTACCTTTTATTGGCTTCATTTAAAAGGATGTGAGTTTGCTACACTTTCTTCTTGGATTAGCCTTTGTGTACTGTCTGGGTCGAGTATATTTGAGGTTTAGGATAAGTCCCTAGAGGTTCCTTCCCTCCAGACTACTTTAAGTCTGGGCCTAGTCCTTCCTTGGTACTCTTTGCTTAGTAGTCATTCTAAGTTAAATAGCGTCTATCCCACCGATGACAGACTATCCCGATGATCAGTTTTACTTGGAAAGTTGTAAGCCTACACACTTTCTTTTCAGATTGATCATTGCACACCAATGGGCACCTTAGGTTGGTAAGTTCTCACTATGCTGATGGACACACCACTCATGCTGATGGATACACCTTAGGTTAGTTGGTTCTCGTGCCTTAGGATACACCACTTATGGCAGATGTAAGTTTGCTACACTTTCTCCTTGAGTTAGCCACCGTACACCTATAGGCTTTCTTTTTCAAGGCTCAAGATAATGCCCCAAGCAGCACCTCCCTTATGGGCACTATATTTGGATCACATCCTTTGTCACCCCATTTAGACATGACCCTAGTTACTATCAGCCCACTTTCCTAGTAACTACACCTCTGGTTGGAGAATATATCCTTAGATGATTCTCCCTTGGTCTAATATAGTCCCCTTCTCAGTGTGGTCCCTCGCACACCAATAGGGTCCATGCAAATATATAAATAAAATATATATTCACTTATGGATTAGGGGGACACCTCTATAAGTACCTTTTCCCAAGCAAGCATTCTATCTTTTGGGTAGTGTCAAAAAACTCCTATAGAATAGACTACTCTGAGTTGATATAAGTCCCCAATGATATCACTCAATAATTAAATCATTTCTCTTATGCTACCAATAGGTCACCCCAGCAGTTATTCTCTGCTTTAGAAGATGTAAGTCTGCTACGCCTTCTTCCTAGCACAACTATTGCACACCGAAAGGAAACCCCTTAGGTTTTCTAGCTCTACCCCATGGCCAGTAGATTGTCCCTCTAAAATTGTAAATCTGAGATAAGACATGTCCGATATAACCCCTTCTCTGTGGGTCCATCGCACACTGACATGGTCCATAAATTAAGTCTATCAAATTTGATCGAGCTCACATCCCTAGCAGATATGCCCATAATTAAAAATCAAACTAAACTAAATAAACCATATCAAATCACATGAAATTAAGATAAAATTAAGCATGAGTACTTTTGAGTTGGCATAAGTCTCCAGCAGCATTCACTCAGTAGATAGCCTAGGTCAGGTTCAATTTGTTGTGCATCCAACATGTCACCCCAGCGGTTGTTCTTCACTTTGGAAGATGTAACGCTGCTACGCCTTCTTCCTATCAAATCTGTTACACACCAAAAGGAAACCCCTTAGGTTGGCCTACCCCACATCTATCCATTTAGATTTGTAAACCTGAGGTAAGTCAAGGCTGATATAGCTCCTTCTTAGTGGGTCCATCACACAATGATAGGGTCCATACATTAAATAAGATTAAATTAAACCTAATCTGATTTTCCATAGTGGAGTTAAATCATGTCGTTCTCCCCAATGGTGCCCTAAATCATATATAAACAAGTCAAGAATACAAATCAAATTTAGAACCAACCTCCCTAGTGGAGCCAAATTAAACCAACTCCCCCAGTAGAGTCTAAATCAAAGAAATCCAACTAAACTCTTATTCCCAGTGGATACATTCCCAAACAAATCTATGAAATCAAACTCAAATCCCAATCCCTAGTGGATAGCCCAAACCTGCTTGCCAAGTGGAAGGTTCATATACCCGATCCCCAGCGAACTCAAGCCCATATCTCTAGTAGATATGCCTCCACAACAATTAAAAAAAAATAAATTAAAGTCGATTCAATCTTAATCCTCAGTGGATTATAGATTCTTATCCCCAGTGGATCTTCTTTCCATGAATCATATAATCAAATCAAATTCAAATCTTATCTCCAGCATATTTTCTTCTTCTATGCGCTCGACATAGACCCCTCACATGTCTTGTCCAATGCATGTGTGATCCCCTAGTGGATCTCTCCATGTCCTTGACATGGAATTCTCATCAAATCTTATTTCTTCTTTCATGCACACCTTTAATATTTCAACCAAAAGCCTAATAATGTATTCGTTCAAATTAGATCATCTTAACATTATAATCAACATTTTATGATTTGTGATGCTGCAAGCTCAAACTAACTATATAATATCATGCTAAACATATTATAGTATGAATTAACATAATATATTATATAATAATATATGATGTTGTATTATAATTTGCTATAATATAATATATTGTCTAACATTACACCTAATTAGAATTACTTAAAAGGAACAAATAAAAAAATTTCTCAAAATATGAATAATGTTAATTTTGGATGTAAAATGTATTTTTCCTATTAGAAATGGTACAAAATAACATAATTTTGATGTTTCTTCTAGGTGTGTGCCATGAATTTGGCCAAATTCTTCCATCTCAATGTTCAAATTAACATGTTTGTGACTTTTGATGTAATGTATTACAACAAAAGTAAAACATACTAAAATGTATAATAACATTTAGTAACACACCACCATATTTAAATAGATGTGAAGTTATATTGTTCTATATTTTAGTATGCTTTCTTATAATATATTATCTTACATTACACCTTAAGATGAATCACTTTAAGAAAAAAAATTATAAATTTTAGTTGAAAATGAACATTTATTTTGGATGAAAATTCTATTCTTTTGATTAAATGACACACCATAGCACTCCCCCAATGATGTTCCTTAAATCTTACCTTAAATTTGGCCAAATCCCATCATCTCAGCCTATAAATCAGTATTTTTATGAATTATATGAGTACAAACTCTACTACATCATACTATAACAAACTAAAATATGCTAAACAATAAGTAGTAATACACAATAGTATGTTATAATGAATGATGCTACATTATGTTATGGAATCCTATATTATAATACACTATAACATATTATATTATATTATATTATATTATATTATATTGCATATCACGTCTCAAGGGATTGCTTAAGATAAAAAAATCATTAAATTTGTCTAAACGATAAAAAACTATATAGTTTAGTTGTATCACTTACATATTTTAAATTGAAATAATATATTTTGATGTCATGCTTTACTTATTATGAATTTGGACAAATTCCATCATTTTATAATCTAAATCAACATTTTTATAAATATTGCTAGTATAGGCTCGACTGTATGAGTGTAAAATACTAAAAGAATTTAAAATGCATAGAATTATATATTATGATATATGATGATATACTATGCTACAATATATATTATTTATTTTGAACATAAAATCTTAGTTTTTAGACTACATGTGGCGTAGAACACCTTTGGTACTAAATCCTAATTCCCACTTCAAATTTCACAAATTTTATCATCTGATTTATTAAATTAATATTTTTATAATTTATATTAATATAATATAATACCATAATATAAAAACATTTCAAAACATCTTATAACATTCAGAAACACATTACTACATGCTCAAATATATGATGCTACATTATACTATAATATATAGTAATATAATATGGTTTATGGTTAGTGTTTATGGTATTCAAATCTCAAATAAGAAGGAAAGTCTCTTGAAGATATTTTCTTTAGCTACCATAACTATGTCAGGATTAGGTCATTCTTTAGATCTACTCCTAATGACATATTTATTCAAGGTTTAAAGTTTAGGGTTAGTTTAAGGTTTATGGTTTAAGGCTTAGGGTTTAGGGTTTAGGTGGAGATTTAGGGTTTGGGGTTTAGTGTCTGGGGTTTAGTTTATATGTTTTAGAATTTAGGGTTTATGGTTTAGGGTTTATGGTTTAGAGTTTAGGGTTTAGGATTTACTCTTTATGATTTTAAGGTTTATGGTTTAGGATTTAGGGTTTAGGGTTTAGAGTTTAGGGTTTATTGTTTAAGATTTAGGGTTTAGTGTTTAGAGTTTATATTTTAGGCTTAGGGTTTAAGTTTTAGTTTAGGGTTTAAGGTTTTATTTTTTGAAATAGAGAATAAATTCAGATTCAACATTTCTTTTTTTTGATTTCATCAACCAAGTAGCACCCCAAATTTTCTATGACATAAGCGACAACATAAATAAAAAATGGGCAGCCATAGAGCAAATCAAAAAAACCTAGATAATGTCACAAGAGGCACAAAGGCACCATATGTCTGATCGACGCTATTCTTTAATTTCTCCTGTTCCCATTAGAACCATCCATGCCTCTCGAGCAGTGGGATTTGTCATTGTATCCCCAATCTCTCCCTCCGCCACCACTACAGTTGTAACCTCCGTCGCTCCTCTGACCACCATAATCACCACTACCCCAACCATCACCTCCATATCCACCAGCACCTATAGATCCCTCACCACCACTACGATAACTGCCACCTCCTCCTTTGCCCCCACCGCCAAATCTTGACTGAGCCTAGTTGATAGTGATGTTCCTGTGGTCAAGGTTCTGCCCATTCATAGCGTTTAGGTTTATTAGGTTTTAGTTTATTTTTAAATTTAGCTACTTTGGTTTAGGTTTATGGTTTGAGGTTTAGGGTTAGGTCCATGTTTAGGGTTTAGGGTTAGCTTAGAGTTGGGTAGTGGGAAGGGCCCAGGGTGTGGGGTGGAGGATGGAGTGGGCAAGGTATTTAGGCAGGACTGGGGTTTTGAGCTTTAGGTTTAGTGTAGTGGCCTGGGGAGGGCCCAGGGCCTGGGCCAGGTGGGTTAGGGTAAAGAGTTTAGGGCCTTGGGGAACCCACATCCTTAGTAGGGTAGGGTTTTAGGTCTTAGGGAATGACGCAGGCCAAGAGTCTTTAGTGTTTAGGGTCACTTGGGTTAATGTCCGGTCCCTGGCCTAGGGTTTAGATATTTTAAAATTACAAACCAGTTTAGGTTTATTTAGTTATTTTATTTATTTTAGTTTATTTTATTTTATTTTTATTTACTTTTATTTTCATTTTATTTAGTTTTGTTTTATTTATTTTGTTTTAGATTTTATTTTAGTTTTTTTTAGGTTTAGGTTCATTTTTTAGCTTAGTTTTATTTTTATTTTATTTTTTAGGTTTAGGTGTTATTTTTATCTTTAGGTTTAGGTTTAGGTTTTTATTTTATTTTTTACGTTTAGGTTTTAGGTTTTTATTTTAGGTTTATTTTTAATTTTTAATTTTTTATTTTTAGGTTTAGGTTTATGTTTTATTTATTTTAGCTTATTTTATTTTAGTTTAGGTTAAAGTTTGTTTTATTTTTTTTAATTTATTTTATTTTAGTTTAGTTTTTTTTTCAATTTAGGGTTTAGGATTTTTTTTATTTATTTTAAGTTTATTTTTAAGTTTATTTCTTTAAGTAAGGTTTTATTTAGTTTTATTCTAATTTATTTTAATTATATTTATTTTATTTTATGTTTAATTTTTATTTTATTTAGGTTTTTTATTTTAAGGTTTATTTTATTTTTTTATTTAGTTTAAGTTTTTATTTATTTCATTTTACTTTATTTTTTATTTAATTATTATTTTATTTTAGGTTTAGGTTTAAGTTTTAGTTTAGGTTTTAATTTAATTAAATTTTATTTTATTTAGGTTTTGGTTTTTTTGTTTTAGGTTTAGTGTAAGTTTAGATTAGGTGTGGTAGACTTAGGGTTTGGGCTATGGGTTTAGGGTGGGTGTGGCCTAGGGCCTGGGGCCAAAGGTCAGGGTTTAGGGTTTAGGGTGGGTTTAGAGTTGAGTGAGTCAGGGTGAGGGGCCTAGTGGCTCAGGCTCAGGATCTTAGGTTTGTGGTGTGGCCCAGGTGGGTTAGTGAGATTATTTAGGTTAGTTTAGGATTTTATATATTTTTAAATTAAATAAACTCATAGGTTTAGGTTTATTTAGTTTATTTTTTATTCATTTTATTTTATTTTATTTTTATTTTTATTTAGGTTTATTTTTATTTTTAATTAGTTTAGTTTATATTTTTCAAATTTCTTTATTTTAGTTTATTTTTTAGGTTTTGGTTTAGGTTTATTTTTTAGTTTAGTCTTTTACTTTTATCTTAGGTTTTATTTTATTTTAGGTTTAGGTTTAGGTTTTATTTTATTCTTAGGTTTACGCTTTTAGGTTTTATTTCTATTTATTTTAGGTTTTATTTTTAGTTTTATTTTAGTTTATTTTATTTTGATTTAGGGTTTAGGTTTAGGTTTAGTGTATTTTAGGGTTAGGTTTAGGTTTTATTTAGTTTAGTTTATTTAAGTTTGGTTTAGGTTTGTTTATTTTATTTTAGGTTTAGTGTTTTTAGTTTAGGGTTTAGGTCTTATTTTTATTTATTTTAGGTTTTATTTTAGGTTTAGGTTTTAGTTTTACTTTATTTTATTTATTTATTTTATTTTAGGGTTTATTTTATTTAGGTTTTATTTTTTATTTTAGTTTAGGTTTATTTATTATATTTTATTTTAATTTTAATTTATTCTTTTAGGTTTAGTTTTAAGTTTAGGTTTAGGTTTAGTTTAGGTTTTTAGAATTTTATTTTATTTTATTTTATTTTATTTTGGTTTCTTTCTTTATTATATTTGAGGTTATTTAGCTTTTTATTTATTGTGGAGTGGGTTTAGGGGTTTTAGGTTTAGGGTTTGGGGTTTAGGGATTTAGATTTAGGGAAGTTTTAGGGTTTAGGGTTTTGTGGGTTTAGGGTTTAGAGGTAGTAGTTGTAGGTTTAGGGTTTTTAGTTTTTTTTCAAGAGAGAAAAAATTTAGAGTCAAAATTTCTTCTTTTTTATTTCATCAACCAAGTAACACACTAAGTTTTCTAAGACACAAGCGATGACATAGATGAAAAAATGAGCACACATAGAGCAAATAAAAAACCCTAGATAACTAGAACCGTCTCTACTATAAAGAAAGTTCACAGCATGTGATCGTCCGTTTTAGTTTCAAATTTTATCGAACCACCGCCTCTCGTAGCAGATCCTCCTTCATATCCCTGATCTCTCCCTCCACCACCACCATAGATGTAACCTCCATCGTTCCTCCTGCCTCCATAACCAGGAACACTCCGACCACCACCTCCATAACCACCAGTACCTCTAGATCCCCCACCACCACTGTGATAATTGTAACCTCCACCTTGCCTCCACAAGATCTGGATCCCGGTTGAGCTGATGTTCCTCACCAAAGTTCTACCCATTTTGTGGGTTTAGTTTATTGTGGGTCTTAGGTCAGTTTAGGGTCAGGGGTTTAGGTTAGAGGTGGGGTGAGGTTTAGGGGTTTAGGTTGTGGGTGGTAGCACAGAGTTTAGGTTTAGTTTAGGGCTGGGTGAGGGTTTTTTAGTGAGGCCCAGGCCCAGGGTTAGGGTTTAAGGTGGCAGGGGGTCAGGCAGGGGTTAGAAGTCAGTGGCCTGGGTGGAAGGTTTTGGTTAGCTCAGGGAGGGCCCAGGTTTGGAGTGATAGGTTTAAGTTTTGGGTCAAGGTAGGGCTTTAGCTTTAGGGCTCAGGGCCCAGGGGCTTTAGCATCAGGTTTAGGCATGATTTATGGTTAGTTTTATTTGGCCCATGATTTAGGTTTAGGATTTAGAGTAGGTTTAGGGTTATTTTAAAATTAAGTAAACCCATAGGTTTGGTTTATTTATTTATTTATTTTAGTTTAATTTTATCTCTTTAATTTTATTTAGGTTTTTCTTTTATTTATTAGTTTAAATTTATTTTGGTTTATTTATTTAATCTTATTTATTTTATTTATTTTAGGTTTAGTTTATGTTTATGTTTATTTAGTTTTAGTTTTAGTTTTATTTTTTTTAATTTAATTTTATTTCACATTTAGGTTTTAGGTTTATTTTAGGTTTATTTTAGGTTTTATTTTTAATTTATGTTTAGGTTTATTTTTAGTTCATTTTATTTTATTTAGTTTAGGTTTAGGTTTATTTTATTTTAGGTTTATTTATTTAGTTTATTTTAAGTTTAGGTTTATGTTTATTTTATTTTATTTTAGGTTTAGTTTCTTTTAGTTTAGTTTTATTTTTATTTTATTTTTTAGGTTTATTTTGGTTTATTTATTTTATTTTATTTTAGGTTATTTTATCTTTTAGGTTTACTTTTATTTTATTTTAGGTTTTAGTTTAGTTTAGGTTTTATTTTATTTTAATTTAAGTTTTATTTTTATTTTATTTTCTTTGGGTTTTAGTTTTAGGTTATAGGTTATGTTTTATTTATTTTTAAATTTTTATTTTATTTTAGTTTAGGTTTTATTTTATCTTTTTGTTTTATTTAGTTTAGGTTTAAGTTTTTTAGGGTTTAGGGTTTAGGGGTTTTAGTGTCTGAGTTTAGTGGGCCCAGGGTTTTTTTACTTGTGGTTTAGGTGGGGTTTAGGGTTTAGGGTTTTTTAGGTTTAGGGGGTATGATTTAGGTTTTAGGGTTGGGGTTTAGGTGTAGGGTTTAGGGTTTTACTTTCCAACATAAAAGACATATTCTTATTTTTGATTTCATTAACCAAGTAACACCCCAAGTTTTCTAAGACACAAGCGACGACATAGATCAAAAAGGAGCACACATAGAGCAAATCAAAAACCCTAGATAATTAGAACAATCTCTATTGTAAAGACACAATTCCATAAGTCGCGATTGGCGCTTCTTTAGCTCCAGCTCATCACAACCACCCCGACCTCTTAAGTAGCGAAATCTACCATCATATCTCCTATCTCTCCCTCCGCCACCACCACGATTGTAACATCTGTCACTCCTCTTGCCTCCATAACCACCACTACCACTCACCTCCATATCCACAAAGACCTCTAGATCCCCTACCACCACTATATCTGCCACCTCCGCTTCACCCAGATCTGACTGCTTATGATAGTGAAGTTCCAGTATTCAAGGTTTTGCCCATTCTTAGGGTTTAAGTTTAGGTTTATATGGTGTTAAAGTTTAATTTTATTTTTTTATTTATTTAGTTACTTTAGGTCAGGTTTTTAGATTTTAGGTTTAGGGTTTGGGGTTGTGGGGTTTAGCTCAATGGTACCTGAGAGTTTAGGGAGGGGGGGTTTATGTTTAGGGTTTAGGGTTTAGGCCTGTGTTCAGTAGGGCCTTGGTGGTGGGGAAGATTTAGGGTTTAGGGTTGTAGGTATGTAGTTTAGAGTCAGGGATTATGGTTTTCTTTAAAATTACAAACCAATAGGTTTAGTTTAGTTTATTTAGTTTATTTATCTTTAATATCTTAATTTAAGGTATTTTTGTTTTATTTAGTATTAATTTTAGTTTAGATTTTTATTTTAGTTTATTTTGCTGTTTAGTTTAGGTTTATTTTTAGTTGAGTTTTGTTTTATTTTATTTTTAGGTTTAGGTTTTCTCCTCCGGGGGTTTAGGGTTTAGGATTTAGGGTTTAGGGTTTAGAATTTAGGGTTTAGGGTAGTCTGGGGTAGGATTAGGGTTTATGGTTAAAAAAGCCATGCAAACCCAAGAGTTTAGTTTATATAGTTTATTTTATTTATTTTAATTTTATTTTAATTTATTTATGTTTAGTTTATTTATTTAAAGTTTATATATTTTATTTTAGGTTTTATTTTAGTTTATCTTAGTTTAGGTTTAGGTTATTTTTCAAATTGAGTTTTTTTTTATTTTTTTATTTTTAGGTTTAGGTTTTATTATTTTATATTTAAGCAAGTTTTATTTTAGTTTTTATGTTTGGGTTTTAAGTTTCTGGTTTATTTTAGGTATAGGTTTATTTTTAGTTTATTTTATTTCATTTAGTTTAGTTTAGTTCATTTTAGTGCAGGTTATATTTATTTTAGTTTAGTCTATTTTAATTTAGATTTATTTTATTTTATTTATTTTATTTTATTTTAGGTTTAGGTTTTAGTTTAGGTTTTATTTTATTTTAATTTTTATTTTAATTAAGTTTAGGTTTTTATTTATTTTATTTTTAGGTTTAGTTTTGGATTTGGTGTGTTTTTAGATTTGTGGGTTTAGGGTTTAGGGTTTAGGGTTTTAGGGTTTAGGATTTAGGTTTAGAGTTTAGGGTTTAGGGTTTAGGGTTTAGGGTTTAGTGTTTAAGCTTTAGGGTTTACTGTTTAAGCAACCATTCAAGGAATACTAAAATAAAGGAAAACTACCTCGAGAGAAGTCCCAAGCGTATTAGATGATCTAGAGAGCACTTTCCTACACTCTTATGGATGGTGTCTAATACTGGCGGTCTTTCGATCCCGTAAGATTGTGATGGAGGTACACTCAGGATTATCTGGAGGCAACCAATCCGGTCAAGATCAAGAGACTAGGATACCGCTGGCCATCGATGATCAAAGATTGCATAGATTCGGCTAGATAATGCCACCAATGTCGAATACACGATGCGGTCTTTCACAAGCCACCTAACATTCTACATCCTACATTGGTCTCATGGACATTCGAGTGTAAAATCGACATAGTGGGTCCGATTGATCCTCCTTCTTTTAAGGGACATCTAATCTTAGATGCTATCAATTACTTTTCCAAATGGGTGAAGGTGATTCCACTCTGAGAAGTCACAAAGATGTGCTCCGTGTTTTAGGAACCATGTCATATATAGGTTCGGAGTGCCTCGATGAATTATATCTGATAATGATACTGCATTGAAGAGCATCGAGATCAAAAACTTTGCCTAGCGACACATCATAGATTGGAGATATTCTACTATCAACTACCTGAGGGCAAACGGCTTAGCAGAATCCTTCAACAAAACTGTCATCCAAATATTAAAGAAGATACCCGGGTTGAGTTGGACTTTTGTCTTCCATAAACAAAACGTATCATGGCAGATACATTAGTCAAGGCAGATGTAAGTCTGCTATGCTTTCTCCTTGAGTTATATAGGCTTTCTTTCTAGGCTCGTGATAGCTCTAAGACCTCCCGTGGGCACTATATTTAGATCACATCCTTTGCGACCCCATTTAGACATTACCCGGGTTACTATCGGATTGGATAGTTCCCCTTACTTAGTAACCACACTATGGTTGGAGAATCTATCCTATGGATGTGTAGATTCTCCCTTGGTCCAGTAAATTTAAAATATGTCAAGGCCGACATAGCCCCTTCTCAGTGTGGTCCCTCACACACCAACAGGGTCCACATAAACATATAAACAAAATATATATACTCACTTGTTCATTAGGAGGAGACCCCTAGCAGTACCTTTTCCCAAGCAGGTATCCTATCTTTAAGGCAGTGTTAGCAAAACTCCATATGCAAATCAGCTGACAACTCTTGAGTTGATATAAGTCCCTAGAGGAAATCACTCAGTAGTTACCCCTATGTCGGGTTCAATTTGTTGTGCTACCAACAGGTCACCCTAGCGATTGTTCCCTACTTTAGAAGATGTAAGTATGCTATGCCTTCTTCTTAGCACAACCGTTGCACACCGAAAGGCAACCCCTTAGGTTGGCTAGCTTTACCCCATGGCTAGTAGACTGTCTTTTTTGATTTGCAAATCTGAGATAGAACAAATCTGATATATCCCATTCTCAGTGGGTCCATTGCACACTGACATGGTTCATAAATTAAATCTATCAAATTTGACCGAGCTCACATCCCCAGCGTATATTCCCTCAATTCAAAATCAAACTAAACCAAATAATTCATATCAAATCACATGAAATGAAGAGAAAATTAATTTTGACTACTTTTGAGTTGACATAAGCCCCCAACAGCTTTCACTCAGAAGTCATCCTAGGTATGGTTTGATTTATTGTGCATCCAATAGGTCACCCCAGCAGGTGTTCCTCGCTTTGGAAGATGTAAGTCTTCTATGCCATCTTCCTAGCACAACTGTTGTACACTGAAAGAAAACCCCTTAGGTTGGATAACTCTACCCCACAGCTGGTAGATTATCCCTTTGGATTTGTAAACATGAGGTAGGTTAAGGTTGATCTAGCCTCTTTCTGGGTTGATCATAGGGTCCATACATTAACTCATATTAAATTAAACCCAATCTAATTTTCCTCGATAGAGTTAAACCACACCCTTCTCACAAGTGGAACCCCAAATCATATATAAATAAGTCAAGCAAACAAATTAAATTCCAAACCAACCGCCCTAGTGAAGCCAAATTAAACCAAATCCCCCAATAGAGTCTAAATCAAAGAAATCCAACCAAACTCTTATCCCCAATAGATACATCCCCAAATAAATCTATGAAATCAAACTCAAATCCCAATCCCCAGTGAATAGCCCGAACTTGCTTCCCTAGTTGAAGGTTCACAGATCCCCAATGGACTCGAACCCATATCTCTAGTAGATATGCCTCCACATCAATTAAAACAAAAAAAATTAAAGTCGATTCAATCTTAATCCTCGATGGATTATAGATTCATATCCCCAGCGGATATTTTTTTCATAAATCATATAATCAAATCAAATTCAAACTTTATCCCTAGAAGATTTTCTTCTTCTATTCCCTCCACATAGATCCCTCACATGTCATGTCTAGTGCATATGTGATCCCTTAGCAAATCTCCCTCCATGTCCTTGACATGGAATTCTCATCAAATCTTTTTTCTTCTCTTATGCACACCTTTAATACTTCAACCAAATGCCTAACAATGTATTCATTCAAATTACATCATCTTAACATTGTAATCAACATTTTATTGTTTGTGATGGTGCAAGCTTAAACTAACTATACACTATAATGCTAAACATATTATAGTGTGAATTAACACACTATATTATATTATAATATATGATGTTATATTATAATTTTCTATAATATAATATATTGTCTAACATTAACCTCATTAGAATCACTTAAAAGGAACAAATAACAAAATTTTCTCAAAATATGAATAATGTTCATTTTGGATGTAAAATGGTTAACTTTTTATTAGAAATGGTATAAAATAGCATAATTTTGGTGTTGCTTCTTGATGTGTGTCGTGGATTTGGCCAAAGTCTTCCATCTCTACCTTCAAATTAACATTTTTGTGAGTTTTGACCCAATGTTTTATAACAAAAGTAAAACATACTAAAATGTATAGCAACATTTAGTAACACACCACCACATTCATATATATGTGAAGTTATATTTTTATGTACATTATATTTTAATATGCTTTCATATAATATATTATCTTATATTACTCCTTAAAATGAATTACTTTAAAAAAAATTTATAAAATTTGGTTGAAAATGAACATTTATTTTGGTTCCAAAATATTCTTTTGATTAAATAACATAGCACACCCCCAATGATGTTCCCTAAAGCTTACCTTAAATTTGGCCAAATCCCATCATCTCAGCTTATAAATTAGTTTTTTTTATGAATTATACCAGTACAAACTCTACTACATCATATATAACAAACTAAAATATGCTAAATAACAAGTCATAATACACAATAGTATGCTATAATGCATGATGGTACGTTATGTTATGACATCCTATGTTATAATACACTATAACATATTATATTATATTATATTATATTATATTGCATATCACATCATAAGGGATTGCTTAAGAAGAAATATCATAAAATTAGTCTAAATAACATAAAATTACATATTTTAGTCATATCACTTACATATTTTAAATTGAAACAATATATTATGAAGCCATGCTCTACCTATTATGAATTTGGCCAAATTCCACTATTTTAAAGTCTAAATCAACATTTTTAAAAATAATTCTAATGTAGGCTCGACTGCATGATTGTAAAATACTAAAAGAATTTATAATGCACAAAAGAATATATTATGATATATGATGTTATACTATGCTACAACATATAATATTTATTTTAAACATAAAACTTTGTTCTTAGACTACAACTAGCGTAGCACACCTTTGGTACTAAAACCTAATTACACTTTAAATTTAACAAATTTCATCATCTGATTGATTAAATCAATATTTTTATGATTTATATTAATATAGACTTTATAGTACAATACCATAATATACTAACACATTTCAAAGCATCTTATAACATCCAAAACACATGCTCAAATATATCATGCTCAAATATATCTATGCTATTATAAAAATATGATTTAGGGTATTCAAATAGTCAAGCGAAAGTCTCTTGATGACATTTTGTTTAGCTACCACAATTATGCTAGGATTAGGTCATTCTTTAGATCTACTCCTAATGACATCTTTATTCAAGGTTTAGTGTTTAGGGTTTAGGTTAAGATTTAGGGTTAGTTTAGGTTTATTTAGGTTAGGTTTTAGGTTTGGGGTTTAGGGGGTTTAGGTTTAGGGTAGGTTGTTTAGGGTAGGGTTTAGGTTTAGGGTTTAAGGTTTAGGGTTTTAGGATTTAGGGTTTAGGGTTTTAGGGTTTAGGGTTTAGGGCTTTTAGGGTTCAGGGTTTAGGGTTTAGGGATTTGGTTTTAGGTTTATGTTTTAAGTTTTAGTTTATGGTTTAGGGCTTAAGATTTTTTTTAAACATAGAACAAATTAAGATTCAACATTTCTTCTTTTTGATTTCATCAACCAAGTAGCACCCCAACTTTTCTAAGGCATGTTTACACATGAAAAAATGAGCACATAGAGGAAATCAAAACCTAGATAAGTAAAATTGTCTGTAAAGAGACATTCCATAAGCAGATCGATCATGCTCATGGCTTTTCATCAAACCCACCACCTCTCGAGTAATGGGATCTGCCATCATATCCCCGATCTCTTCCTCCGCCACCACCATGGCTGTAACCTCCATCTCTCTTCTGCCTCCATAACCACAACTGCTCTAACCATAAACTCCATATCCACCAGCACCTCCAAATCCCCCACCACCATTGTGATAATCGCTCCTCCACCTTCGCCTCCACCATCTCCTACTAGTTGATGAAAGGATGTTCCTTCTTTCAAGGTTCCATTATTAGTGTTAGGGTTAGTTTAGGGTGGGTGTAGGGGGGTGGTTTAGGGTTTGGGGTTTGGTTTTGGGGTTTAAGGTTTAGGTTGTATATTTTAGATAAGGGGGTTTAGATTTATGGATTTTAGAGTTTAGGGGGGTTTAGGGTTTAGGGTTAGGGATATTTTAGGGTTTTAGGGTTTTGGTTTTGGGTTATTTTAGGATTTAGGGTTTAGTATTTTTTAATTAAGCAAACAAGCGCGTTTAAGTTTATTTAGTTTATTTTTTTTATTTGAGATTATTTGAGTTTATTTTTAAATTTTATTTAGGTTTATTTTTACTTTTATCTTTAATTTATTTATTTTGGTTTATTTATTTTAGTTTAGATTTTAGTATATTTAGGATTATTTTTAGTTGAGTTTTATTTTTATTTTTTTATTTTGGTTTTATTTGCTTTTTAGTTTAGGTTTTATTTTATTTTGAGGTCTGTTTATGTTTATATCTTAGTTTATTTTGTTTTAGGTTTAGGTTTATTTTTTGTTTATTTTATTTTATCTAGTTTAGGTTTTAGTTTATTTTAGGTTTAGGTTTAGGTTTTATTTATTTTATTTTATTTTATTTTATTTTAGGTTTAGGTTTATTTTATTTTATTTATTTTATTTTTATTTAAGGGTTAGTTTTTTTAGTTTAGGGTTTAGGTTTTAATTTGGTTTATTTTATCAGATTTGTATTTAGTATTTATTTTATTTTATTTTATTTAGATTTTATTTTATTTAAGTTTTATTCTTAGGATTATTTTATTTTTAATTTAGTTCAAGTTTTATTTATTTTATTTTAGTTTATTTTTTTATTTTTATTTTATTTTATCTAAAGTCATTTAAGTTTTATTTTATTTGATTTTATTTATATTTAGTTTATGTTTTATTTATCTTATTTTTAGGTTTACAGTTTAGGTTTAGTTAGCGTTTAGGTGGTCACAGCCTCAGGTTTGGGTCAGGGTGGGGGATTTAGGGTCTGGGTTTATGGTCATGCCTGGCCAGGGCCTGAGTCTAGGTTTAGGTTTCAAGGATTTAGTAAGCATGCCAGTTTCTCAGTCTTCAGTGGGGCCTAGGAGTTTCAGACTTTCAGTAAGGCCTGTGCTGGGCCAAGGCCTAGGGCTAGGGCCTGCTAAGGGCCAGGTCAGTCCTGAGCTAGGCCATGCAGTGGCTCAGGGCCTGTGATTCAGTGGCCTGTTTAGGCCTAAAGATCCAGTGGCCTGGGCCAGGGCAGTTAGGGGCCAGGTTGGGTTAGGGGTTAGGCTCAGTGTTTTGGGATGGTTTAGGGGGCCCAGGTTTAGGGGCCCAGGCTGGCCTGATGGTGGAGCCAGTGGCCTGGTTAGGATCAAGCAGTGTTTGATCTGGGAAAACAAAACCAGTAGGTCAAGTTTATTTATTTATTTATTTTAGTTTATTTATTTTATTTTATTTAATTTTGTTTCTTTATTTTAGATTTATTTATTTTAGGGTTTTTATTTTATTTATTTAGGTAGTTTATGTTTATTTTTAGTTTAGTTTTATTTTATTTTATTTTATTTCTTGGTTTAGTTTAGGTTTTATTTTAGGTTCTTAAGTTTTATTTTAGGTTTATTTTATATTTTATTTTAGTTTAGGTTTATTTTAGTTTATTTTATTTTATTTAATTTAGGGTTTAGTTTAGTTTAGCAGGTTTATTTTATTTATTTTAGTTTAGGATTAGGTTTATTTTATTTTATTTTATGTTTAGTTTTAATTTAGGGTTTAGGTTTTATTTATTTATAAGTCTATTTAGTTTTATTTTATTTTATTTTAGGTTTATTTATTTTTATTTTACATTTAGTGTTTATTTTATTTAGGTTTTTTATTTTTAGGTTTATTTTTTTGTTTAGTTTAGGTTATTATTTATTTTATTTTATTTTAGTTTTTATTTATTTTATTTTATTTTTAAGTTTAGGTGCCATCAGCTTTAGGATTAGGTAGTTTTAGTTTAGGTTTATTATTTATTTATTTATGTATTTATACATTTATTTTTAGGTTTTATTTAATTTAGGTTTAAGTTTTTTTTGTGGGTTTAGGGTCAGGGTTTAGTGTAGGATTTAGAGTTTAGGCCTGTAGTAAGTTGCAGTTTTTAGGGCCCAGGGTCAGTAGGTTGTAGGTCAGGGTTTAGGGTAGGGGAGGTCAGGGTAGGATTTAGGTAGGATTTAGGTTGGTAGGGTTTTTTTTAAAAAAAAAAAAGCAAACCAGTTTAGGTTTATTTAGTTTATTTTTTATTTATTTTATTTTTTAATTTATATTTAGGCTTATTTTTTTAATTTTATTTAGTTTTTATATTATAGGTTTATTTATTGTGGTTTATTTTTTAGGTTTAGGTTTAAGATTATTTTATTAACTTTGTTTTTATTTTATTTTATTTTTCCCTTTTAATTTTTGGTTTAGGTTTTTATTTTATTTTTTTAGGTTTAAGTTTTAGGTTTTAATTTTTAATTTATTCTAAGGATTTATTTTTTAGTTTAGGTTCAGGTTTATTTTTAATTTAATTTATTTTATTTAATTTAGGGTTTAGATTTAGTTTAGTTTATTTTATTTATTTTAGTTTAGTTTATTTTATTTATTTTGAGTTTAGTTTTTTTTTAGTTTAGTTTAGGTTTATTTTATTTATTTATTTTAGGTTTATTTTTTATGTTTAAGTCTTATTTAGTATTTATTTTATTTTATTTTAGTTTACTATTTTATTTTACATTTATTTTATTTTTTTTTAAGGTTTATTTTATTTTAGAGTTTAGTTTAGGTTTTATTTATTTTATTTTAGTTTAGTTTTATTTTTATTTTATTTTATTTTAAGTTTTGGTTTAGTTGAGTTTAGTTTAACTTTAGGTTTTAGTTGATTTTATGTAATGCATTTAATTTATTTTATTTAAGTAAGTTATTTATTTATTTATATCATTATATGGTAGTTCCTGTTTAATGTAGTGTCAGGTTTAGGGTCAGGATTTTGGCCAGGATTTAGAGTTTAGGGTCAGGGCTCAGGGTAGTTGTGCTTTAGCATCAGTGGGAGTAAGATTTAGGGTTTAGATTTTAAAGCCAAACCAGGTGGATTTAGTTTATTTTTTATAGCCTGTGATTTAGATTTAGGCCTGGGTAGTGTAGGAGGGTTTAGGTCAGTATTTGTGCCTGGGGCCTAGGGTCTGATCCAAGCCTAGGGTTTAGGGTTTATGATCAAGGTTTAAGGTTTTTTTAAAAAGCAAAAGACAGGGTTTAGTTTATTTAGTTTATTTTTAATTTATTTTAGTTTATTTTATTTTTTTTATTTTAGTTTAGTTTATTTATTTTAGGTTTATTTATTTTTGTTTAGGTTTATTTATTTTATTTTATTTTTTAGGTTTAGGTATATGTTTAGGTTTATTTTTTAGTTGAGCTTTATTTTTATTTAATTTATTAGGATTAGGTTTTATTTTTTATTTTTAGGTTTAGGTCTAGGTTTTTATTTTATTTTTTTAGGTTTAGGTTTAAGGCTTTTATTTTAGGTTTATTTTTTGGTTATATTTTTTAGTTATATTTTTTAGTTTATGTTAAGGTTTATTTTTAGTTTATTTTATTTTATTTTATTTAGGTTTAGGTTTAGGTTATATTTATTTTAGTTTAGGTTTAGGTTTACTTTATTTTGTTTATTTTATTTCTATTTTAGGTTTATTGTAGATTATTTTATTTTTATTTTACATTTAGTTTCTATTTATTTAAGTATTTGTATTCTTAGGTTTATTTTACTTTTTTGTTTAGTTTAGGTTTTTCTTTATTTTATTTTAGTTTACTTTAATTAGTTTATTTTATTTTATTTTTAAGCTCACGTTTAGGTTTTAGTTTAGGTTTTTATTTAATTTTAGACTCAAATCTTCGACGAACTCATTCATCATCAAGTCGAGTGCTATGCTATTGATCTCGTGGTCAAAAGTAGAGAAAAGGAAGACCATCTCTTTGACTTGAGAGTAGTTTTCAAACAGTTAAGATAATTTATCCTCAAAATGAACCTCTGAAGTGTGCAATCGGAGTAGCTTTAGGAAAATTCCTTGGGTTTGTTGTCCAACACCAAGGAATCAAAATTGATCTGGAGAAGATCAAGGCGATGTTAGAAATGCCACCCCATAAAAGATTAACTCAACTCACATCACTCCAAGGGCAGTTAGCATATCTAAGACAGTTTATATCCAACCTATTGGGAAGATGTCAACCATTCTCAGCACTTGTCAAAAAGGACACCAAGTTCAAGTGGGATGACAAGTGTGAGCATGCCTTCAAAGACATCAAGCATTACTTGATGACACCATTGATTCTAGCAACCCCTATCCCGGGCAAGTCATTCATACTTTACACTGCTACGTTAGATGACTTCCTTGGTGCTTTTTGGCCCAAGCCAATGACGAAGGGGGAAAATGCACTCTACTACCTTAGCCATCGTCTAATCCCTACTAAGGCTAATTATCCACCCATTGAGAAGCATTGCTTAGCTTTAATCTTTGCATCCCAAAAGCTACAACACTACATGCTTCCTCATAAGGTGAACTTAATCTCTAGGATCAATCCACTATAGTATCTCATGACACACCAAGCATTCTGGGACGGCCGGGCATGATGATCCATGATCCTGTCATTACCTTTGTACCCCACCGTGTAGTGAAAGGACAAGCGCTAACAGATTTCTTAATAGCACACCCACTTCTTGCTAACTCTCCACTTAGTGATGATCTCCCCGATGATTAAATCATGAACTTAGGGGATACTAGCATTGACCACGAGGAGATGTACTTTGATGGTGTGACTTCTTGCCATAGAGGAGAAGAACCATAATCTACTATTCTAGGAAAGGTAGGGGTAAGAATAGTTCTCTTAACTCCAGACCATGATGTGATGAGATTCTCATATCATCTATCCAATCCTTGCACCAACAACGAAGCTGAATATGAGGATCTGATTGCCAGTCTGGAGTTATCCATACTCTAAGCATCCAAAACATCAACATCTTCAAGAATTC
The DNA here is from genome assembly GCA_021442155.1 of Cymbidium sinense. Lineage (NCBI taxonomy): Eukaryota > Viridiplantae > Streptophyta > Magnoliopsida > Asparagales > Orchidaceae > Cymbidium > Cymbidium sinense. The sequence continues at coordinate 322,441,070 of CM038214.1, read as the reverse complement.
TCAGCTAATTATCAACCAAATCATTGGGTCTTATAAGGATATAAAGCCCAAGCTCCATCACTACCACAAGTACACCATGGAGATTTTGGCCCAAATCTTAGAGGTTACCATTTATAAGATTCCTTTTGGAGAGAACATTGTAGCGTATGCTTTTGCCAAGCTTGCTAAGGAATTGGCATGTCCAGAGGATGAGTTTATATCAATAAAGTTCTAAAATAGACAAGTCTTTTCTTTTATTGATATTGAACTCATCAAAAGTACTCCATTGGGAGGTTATCATTGCAAAGAAGGATGAGGAGTTAGATTGGAGGCAACCATTCAAGGATTACCTAAATAAAGGAAAACTACCTCAAGAGAAGTCCCAAGCCCATGAGATGAAGTAGAGAGCGCTTTCCTACACTCTTGTGGATGGTGTCTTGTACTGGTGGTATTTTGATCATATGTGGTTACGTTGTTTAGATAAGTAAGAAGCCCATAAGATAGTGATCGAGGTACACTCAGGATTATGTGTAGCCAACCAATCTGGTCCAAAGATGAAAGCCAAGATTAAGATACTAGGATACTATTGACTATCGATGATCAAAGATTACATGGATATGGCTAGGCAAGGCCACCAATGTCAAATACACGATGTGGTCCTACACCAATCATCCAACATTCTACATCCTCCTTCTTCTAAGGATCATCGATTCATCTTAGCTATTATTGACTACTTTTCAAAATGGGAGAAGGCAATTTCGCTCAGAGAGGTCAGAACTCAGCATGTGCTCCAGTTTTTTAGGAACCATATCATATATAGGTTCAGATTTCTTCAATGAATTATATCTGATAATAGTATTGCATTCAAGAGCACTGAGATAAACAACTTTGCTTAGAGACATAGCATAAATTGGAGATATTCTACTATCAACTTCCTGAGGGCAAACTGCTTAGCTAAAGTCTTCAACAAATCTCTCATCCAAATACTAAAGAAGACACTCAACAATAATAAGCGATAGTGGCATGAGCAGTTAGTTGAAGCCTTATGGTCCTACCATACCACATATAGAACTCCAACTCAGTCTACTCCTTTCTCCTTAGTGTATGGGTCCGAAGCCATTCTACCATTAGAAGTCCAACTCTCATCACTAATGATAACTGTGGGTAGCAAGATCACAACAAAGCATAATGCCAAGTTGCGGTTAGAAGAGCTTGAAGGTTTGTAGGAGAGACGCCTGCGGGAATGCCAAAACCTCAAGTTGTACAAAGCTAAAAAAATTCATGCTCACAATAACTTGGTCCATCGTAAAGCTTTTCAAGTAGGAGAGCTTATTTTAGTTCTAAAGAGACTGATTATTACCCATCGTAAGATGGGAGGCAAGTGTGAACCCACTTAGGAAGGCCCTTTTTCCATAGAGATGGCCTACCAAGGAGGATCTTATCAGGTCATTAATCATAAGGGAGAGCACCCAATGCTTCTAATAAATGGACTCTACTTAAAGAAATATTATAAATCATGTTTGAAAATAATTATCATTAATGATGTTGGCTTCATTTAAGAGGATGTGAGTCGCTACACTTTCTTCTTGGATTAGCCTTGTGCCTTGACTAGGTATATTTAAGATTTAGGATAAGTCCCTAGTAGCTCCTTCCCTCTACTTCAAGTCTAGGTCTAGTCCTTCCTCAGGCTCACGCCTTAGTAGTCTAGGTCAAATAGCATATGTCACTCGATGACATACTATCCGATGATCGTGAAAGTTGTAAGCCTACACTTTCTTTCTAGATTGATTGTTGCACATGGGCACCTTAGATTGGTTAGTTCCCACTTTGATAGATACACCACTCATGTTGATGGATACACCTTTGGTTGGTTGGTTCTCGCACCTTAGGACACACCACTCATGGTAGATGTAAGTCTGCTATGCTTTCTCATTGAGTTGGCCACTGTACACTTATAGGCTTTCTTTTTTATGGCTCTGGATAACGCCCCTGATAGTACCTCCCCTGTGGGCACTATATTTGGATCACATCCTTTGCAACCCCATTTAGACACTACCTAGGTTACAATCGGATTGGACAGTTTCCCTTTCCTAGTAACCACCTATGTGGTTGGAGAATCTGTCCTGTGGATGTGCAGATTCTCCCTTGGTCTAGTAAATTTGAGAGAGATCAAGGCTGACATAGCCTCTTCTCAGTGTGGTCCTTCATACACCAATAGGGTCCACGTAAACATATAAACAAAATATATATTCACTTATGGATTAGGAGGACACCCTTAGTGATACCTTATCCCAAGTAGGTATCGTATCTTTAGGGCAGTGTCAGCAAAACTCCCTATAGGAATTGCCTGATTACTCTTGAGTTGATATAAGTCCCCAATGACATTTACTCAGTAGTTGCCCTAAGTCGGGTTCAATTTATTGTACTACCAATAGGTCACCCCGGCAGTTATTCCCTACTTTAGAAGATGTATGTCTGCTACGCCTTCTTCCTAGCACAATAATTGCACACCTAAAGGTAACCCCTTAGGTTGGCTAGCCTTACCCCACAACCAGTAGACTATCCCTTTAAATTTGTAAATCTGAGATAGGATAAGTCTGATATATCCTCTTTTCAGTGGGTACATCACACACTGACATGGTCTATAAATTAAATTTATCAAATTTTATCGAGCTCACATCCCCGGTGAATATGTTTTTATTTTGAGATCAAATTAAACCAAACAAATAATATCAAATCACATGAAATTAAGATAAAATTAATCTTGACTACTTTTCAGTTGATATACATCCTCAACGACATTCACTCAGTAGTTTCCCTAGGTCAGGTTCAATTTATTGTGCATCCAATAGGTCACCTTAGTGGTTGTTCTTCACTTTGGAAAATGTAGTATGCTACTCCTTCTTCCTAGCACAGTGGTTGCACATCAGAAGGCAACCCCTTAAGTTGCCTAGCTGTAACCTACAGTCGATAGACTACCCCTTTGGATTGGTAAACCTGAGGTAGGTCAAGGCTAATATAGCCCCTTCTCAGTGGGTCCATCGGACCGGGTTCCATACATTAACTCGATTAAATTAAACCCAATCTAATTTTCCCTGGAGTTAAATCACACCCTTCTCCCAGTGGAGCCTAAATCATATATAAATAAGTCAAGCAAAAAATCAAATTCAAAACCAACCTCCCCAGTGGAGCCAAATTAAGCCAATTCCCCCAGTATAGCCTAAATCAAAGAAATCCAAGCAAACTCTTATCCCCACAGAATACATCTCCAAAAAATCTATGAAATTAAACTCAAATCCCAATCCTCAGAGGATAGCCCGCACCTGCTTCCCTAGTGGAAGGTTCATATACTCGATCCCTTGCAGACTGGAGCCCATATCTCTTGCAGATATGCCTCCACATCAATTGAAACAAAACAAATTAAAGTCAATTCAATCTTAATCCCTGGTGGATTATAATTTTAATTCCCAATGTATCTTCTTTCTAAAAATCATATAATCAAATCAAATTCAAATCTTATCCTCAATTGATTTTCTTCTTCAATGCCATCGACATAGACTGCTCACATGGCATGTTTAATTCATGTGTGATCCACTAGCAGATCTTCCTCCATGTCCTTGACATGGAATTCTCTCCAAATCTTATTTCTTCTCTTATGCACACCTTTAATACTTCAAGCAAAATCCATATAATGTATTCATTCAAATTACATCATTTTAACATTGTAATCAATAATTTATGATTTATCATGGTGCAAGCTCAAGCTAACTATACAATGTCATGCAAAACATATTACATTATCAATTAAGACACTATATTATATTATAATATATGATATTATATTATAATTTGCTAAAATATAAAAATTGTCTAACATTACACCTCATTAGAATCAAATTAAAAAGAACAAATACCAAACTTTTTCAAAATATGAATAATGTACATTTTGGATGTAAAATTGTTATTTTTCTATTAAAAATGGTATAAAATAGCATAATTGTGGTGTTGCTTCTTGGTGTGTGCCATGAATTTAGCCAAATTCTTCCATCTCAACCTTCAAATTAACATTTTTGTGAGTTTTGACCCAATGTATTATAATAAAAGTATAACATACTAAAATGTACAATAACATTTACTAACACACCACCACATTCATATATATGTGAAGTGATAATGTTATGTACATTATATTTTAATATGCTTTCATATAATATATTGTCTTACATTACAACTTAAAATGAATCACTTTAAGTAAAAAAATTATAATATTTGATTAAAAATGAACATTTATTTTAGATGAAAAATTACATTCTTTTGATTAAATGACACACCATAGCACACTCCTAATGATGTTCCCTAAAGCTTACCTTAATGTTTTCCAAATCCCATCATCTCAACCTATAAATTAGTATTTTTATGAATTATACCAGTACAAACTCTACTACATCATACAATAACGAACTAAAATATGCTAAACCACAAGTACTAATACACAATAGTGTGCTATAATGCATGATGCTACACTATGTTATGGCATCCTATATTATAATACACTATAACATATTATATTATAATATATTGCATATCACATCTCAAAGGATTACTTAAGAAAAAAATTAATAAAATTAGTCTAAATAATAAAAAATATATATATATTTTAGTCCACTTACATATTTTAAATTTAAATAATATAATATGATGCCATGCTCTACTTATTATGAATTTGGCCAAATTCCACCAATTTAAAGTCTAAATCAACATTTTTTATAAATAATGCTAGTGTAGGCTCGACTCGATGATTGTAAAATACTAAAAGAATTTAAAATGTGTAGAACAATAAATTATGATATATGATGCTATACGATGCTACAACATATAATATTTATTTTGAACATAAAATCTTACTTCTTAGACTACAAGTGGTGTAGCACACCTTTGGTACTGCAACCTAATTCTCACATCAAATTTAACAAACTTCATCATCTGATTTATTAAATATATATTTTTATGATTTATATTAATATAGACTATAAGGCACAATACCATAATATACTAGAGCATTTCAAAACATCTTATAAATTAAAAAACATATCACTACATGCTCAAATGTATGATTCTACATTATATTACAACATATGGTTATATAATATGATTTAGGGTTAGGGTTTAGGGTATTCAAATCTTTAATAATCAAGGGAAAGTCTCTTGACGACATTTTCTTTAGCTACCATAATTATGTTAGGATTAGGTCATTTTTTAGATTTACTCTTAATGACATCTTTATTCAAGGTTTAGGGTTTAGGGTTAGGGTTTAGGGTTAGTTTAGGGTTTAGGGTTTATGGTTTGGTGTTAGTTTAGGTTTTAGGGTTAGTTTAGGGTTTAAGGTTTAGGGTTTATGGTTTAAAATTTAGGGTTTAGGGTTTACGGTTTAGAGTTTAGAGTTTAGGGTTTAGGTTTTAGGGTTTAATGTTTAGGGTTTAAGGTTTAATAGAGAACAAATTTAGATTCAACATTTCTTCTTTTTGATTTCATCAACCAAGTAGCACCCCAAGTTATCTAAGACACAAGCGATGACATAGATAAAAAATGAGCACCCATAGAACAAATTAAAAACCCTAGATAAGTAAAACCATCTCTATTGTAAAGATAGGTCCATAAGCAGTAGATCGAATTAGCTGTTCTTGAGTTTCTCCAGTTCCCATCAAAAATAGCCCCACCTTTTGAGTAGTAGAATTTGTCACCATGTCCCTGATCTCTCACTCCATTACCATCAAGATTGTAACCTTCATTGTTCCTCCCTCTTCCATAACCACCACTGCTTCAACCACCACCTCCATATCCACTAGAACCTCTACATTCCCCACCACCACTACGATGTCTTTACCTTAGCCCCCATCATTCTAGGGAGCCTGTTGATGGTGATGTTCCTGCCATCAAGGTTTTGGGCATTCTTAGGGTTTAGGGTTTAAGGTTTAAGGTTTAGGGTTGTAAGTCTTAGGGTTTAGGGTTTAGGGTTTAGGGTTTAGGGTTAAGGTTTTAAGGTTTAGGGTTTGGGTTTAGGATTTTAGGATTTAGGGTCTAGGGTTGTAGGTTTAGGGTTGTAGTTTTAGGGTTTTAAGGTTTAGGGTTTAGGGTTTAAGTTTTAAGGTTTAGGGTTTATGGTTTAGGATTTTAGGGTTTAGGGTTGTAGGATAAGGGTTATAGTTTTAGGGTTGTAGGTATAGGGTTTGGGGTTTAGGGTTTAGGGCTTGTTTTAGGGTTTAGGGTTTAAGGTTTAGGGTTTAGGATTTAGGGTTTAGGATTAGGGGTTTAGGGTTTTTCATTTTAAATTAAGTAAACTAGAAAGTTTAGGTTTATTTTGTTTCTTATTTGAGTTTATTTTATTTTTTAACTTTTTTATTTTATTTTGGTTTATTTTTTATTTAGTTTAGCTTATTTATTTTAGGTTCATTTTCTTTAGTTTAGGTTTTTTATTTTAGTTTATTTTTTAGATTTAGGTTTATTTTTTAGTTGAGTTTTATTTTAATTTTTTTTTAAGGTTTAGGTTTTATTTTTTATTTTTAGGTTTAGGTTAACATTTTTATTTTATTTTTTTAGGTTTAAGTTTTTGGCTTTTATTTTAGGTTTCTTTTTATGTTTTATTTTTTAGTTTAGGTTTAGGTTTATTTTTAGTTTATTTTATAATATTTAGTTTAGGTTTAGGTTTATGTTTAGTTTATTTTAGGTTTAAGTTTAGGTTTTATTTATTTTAGGTTAGGTTTAGGTTAATTTTATTTTATTTATTTTATTTTTATTTTAGGTTTAGGTTTTTTTTAGTTTAGGGTTTAGGTTTTATTTATTATTTAGTTTTAGGTTTTATTATTTAAATTTAGCTTTTAATTTAGTTTTTTTTATTTTTAGATTATTTTATTTTTATTTTAGGTTTATTTTTTATTTTATTTAGGTTTTTTAAATTTAGTTTAGGTTTTTATTTTTTATTTATTATTAGGTTTTTTTTAGGTTTATTTTTTATGTTTAGGTTTTTATTTTACTTTTTATTTTATTTTATTTGAGGTTTATTTTATTTTATTTAAGGTTTATTTTATTTTAATTTTAGGTTTAGTTTTTATTTTATTTAGGTCTTTTATCTTTTTTAGCTTAGTTTAGGTTTTTATTTATTTTATTTTAGATTAGTTTTTTCTATTTTTTTAGGTTTAGGTTTAGGTTTAGGTTTAAGTTTATGTTTTTATTTTATTTTATTTTATTTTAAGTTTTTTTATTTATTTTATTTTTCAATATTTATTTAGTTTAAGTTTACGTTTTTAGTTTTTTAGGGTTTAGGGGTTAGGGTTAGTTTAGGGCTTAGGGTTTAGGGTTTGGTGTTTAGGGTTTAAGGTTTAGGATTACTGGTTTAGGGTTTAAGGTTTTTTTAATAGAGAACAAATTCAGATTCAACATTTCTTCTTTTTGATTTCATGAAGCAAGTAGCACCCCAAGTTTTCTAAGACACAAATGATGACATAAATAAAAAATGAGCAACCATAGAGAAAATCAAAATACCTAGATAAGTAGAACCATCTCTACTGTAAAGACACAGTTCCATATGCAGAAATCGGATCTTCTTGGTTTCTAGTTCCCATTAGAACCGCTCTCGAGTTGAGGTCATATCGATCCCACGATCTCTCCTTCCACCACCACCATGGTCAACCTATCATTGTTACGCTCATAACGACCACTACTTTGACCATAACCTCCATGTCCAATAATACCTCTAGATCTCCCACCACCACTACAATAATTGCCAACTTCACCTCCATTGTGAGATTTAGACTAAGCTTAGTTGAGAGTGATGTTCCTGCCATCTAGGTTCTGCCCATTCTTAGGGTTTAGGGTTAGTTTAGGGTTTAGGCTTTAGGATTAGTTTAGGGTTTAGGGTTGTAGGTTTTAGCATTTAAGGTTTAGGGATTAGGGTTTATGGTTTAGGGTTTTAGGGTTTAGGGTTTAGGGTTTTAGGGTTTAGGGTTTAGGGTTCAAGGTTTATGGTTTAAGGTTTTAGGTTAGTTTAGGGTTTAGGGTTTAGGGTTTATGATTTGTTAGGGTTTAGGGTTCAAGGTTTATGGTTGTAGGTTTAGGCTTGTAGGTTTGGGGTTTAGGGTTCTAGGGTTTAGGGTTTAGGGTTTAGGGTTTAGGGTTCAGAAGTTTAGAGTTTTAGGGTTTAGGGTTTAAACTTTAGGTTTTAGGGTGTAGTGTTTAGGGATTTAGGGTTTAGGGTTGTAGGTTTAATGTTGTACGTTTAGGATTTTGGGTTTTAGGTTTTTAGGTTTTAGGTTTTAGGACTTTAAATTAAATTAGGTTCAAGTTTATTTAATTAATTTATTTATTTAGTTTATTTTTTATTTATTTGAGGATTTTTTTAAATTTTATTTAGGTTCATTTTTCTTATTTAATTTAGTTTATTTGGTTTAGGTTTATTTATTTTAGTTTAGGTTTTTTATTTTAGGTTATTTTTTAGGTTTAGTTTTTTTTAGTTGAGTTTTTATTATTATTTAGGTTTAGGTTTTATTTTTTATTTTTAGGTTTTAGTTTAGGTTTAGGTTTTAGATTTTTATTTGAGGTTTATTTTAAGGTTTTATTTTTTAGTTTAGGTTTAAGTTTATTTTTAATTTAATTTATTTTATTTAGTTTAGGTTTAGGTTTAGGTTTAGGTTTTATTTATTTAGTTTAATTTATTTTAGTTTAAGTTTAGCTTTATTTTATTTTTATTTTAGGTTTAGATTTTCTTTTTAGTTTAGAGTTTAAGTTTAATTTTCTTATTTCTTTTTAGGTTTTATTTTTAGGTTTATTTTTTTAGGTTTAGGTATTTATTTAGTTTTTATTTTAGGATTATTTTATTTTTATTTTGCATTTAGTTTTAATTTTATTTAGGTTCTTTATTCTTTGGTTTATTTTATTTTTTAGTTTAGTTTAAGTTTTAATTTAAATTATTTTAGTTTATTTTTAATTTTTATTTTATTTTATTTTTAGGTTTAGGTTTAGGTTTTTATTTTAGGTTTATTTATTTATTTTATGATTATGTTTTATTTAGTTTAGGTTTAGTTTTAAAGTTTTTTTGGTTTAGGGTTTAGGGTTTAGGGATTAGGGTTTAGGGTTTAGGGTTTAGGGATTAGGGTTTAGGGTTTAGGGATTAGGGTTTATGGTTTAGGATTTTAGGGTTTAAGGTTTAGGGTTAGGTTTAGGGTTTAGGGTTTATGGTTTAATGTTTAGGCTATAGGGTTTATGGTTTTGAGTTTAAGTTTTTAACAGGTTTAGGGTTGATCTATTTAGGTGGCTTTAGGGTTTAGATTTAGGGTTTAAGATTTTGGGTTTTGGGTTACTTTAAAGTTTAGGGTTTAGGGTTTTAGGGTTTTAAGGTTTTAGGGTTTACGGTTTAGGGTTCAGGATTTATAATTTAGGGTTAGGGTTAAGGATAGGGTTTAGGGTTAAGGATTTATGGTTTAAGGTTTAGGGTTTAGGGTTTAGTGTTTAGGGTTTAGGGTTTACGGTTGTAGGTGTAGGGTTTAGAGTTTAGGGTTAGTTTTAGGATTTACGGTTTAGGGTTTAGGGTTTAGGATTTATGGTTTAAGGTTTAGAGTTTATGGTTTAGGGATTTTTTCTAACTTAAGTAAATTAGTAGGTTTAGGTTTATTAAGTTTATTTTTTATTTATTTTAGTTTATTCTATTTTTTATTTTTTTTAGGTTTCTTTTTTTTATTTTGTTTAATTTACTTATTTTAGTTTTATTTATTTTAGTTTATGTTTTTTATTTTAGTTTATTTTTTAGGTTTATGTTTAGGTTTATGCTTATTTTTTTGTTTAGTTTTGATGTTATTTTATTTTTTAAGTTTAGGTTTTTTTTATTTTTAGGTTTTGGTTTAGGTATCTATTTTATTTTTTCACGTTTAAGTTTTAGGTTTTTATTTTAGGTTTACTTTTATGTTTTATTTTTTAGTTTAGGTTTAAGTTTATTTTTAGTTTATTTTATTTTATTTAGTTTAAGGTTTAGGTTAAGTTTATTTCAGGTTACGGTTTAGGTTTTATTTATTTTATTTTTGTTTATTTTAGTTTAGGTTTAGGTTTATTTTATTTCGCTTATTTTAGGTTTAGTTTTTTTTAGGGTTTAGATTTTAATTTTTTATTTATTTTAGGTTTATTTTTAGGTTTGGGTTTTTATTTAGTTTTTATTTTATTATATTTTAGGTTTATTTTATTTTTATTTTACGTTTAGTTTTTATTTTTAGGTTTAGTTTAGGTTTAGGTTTTAGTTTAGGTTTTTATTTTATTTTATTTTATTAATTTTATTTAAGTCTAGGTTTATTTATTTATTTTATTTTTAGGTGTTATTTAGTTTAGGTTTAGGTTTTTAGGTTATTAGGTTTAGGGTTTCGGGTTTGGGGTTTGGGTTTAGGGTTTAGGGTTTAGGGTTGTATGTTTTAGGATTTAGTGTTTAGGGTTTAGGGTTTAGGGTTTAGTGTTTAGGATTTTATGATTTAGGGTTTAAGGTTTACGGTTTAGTGTTTAAGGCTTAGGCTTTTAAGGTTTTGGGTTTAGGGTTTAGGGTTGTAGGTTTAGGGTTCACATTTTAGGGTTTAGGGTTAGCTTTAGGGTTTAAGGTTTAGGGTTATGGTCTTTTTTTTAATTAAGTAAACTCATATGTTTAGGTTTATTTAGTTTATTTAGTTTATTTTTTATTTATTTTAGCATATTTTAATTTTAATTTTTATTTATGTTTATTTTACTTTAATTAGTTTAGGTTATTTATTTTAGGTTTATTTATTTTAGTTTAAGCATTTATATTTTATTTTATTTTAGGTTTAGGGTTTTGAGTTTAGGTTTTAGGTGTAGTGTTTAGGGTTTTAGGGTTTAGGGTTGTAGGTTTAGGTTGTAAGTTTAGGATTTTGGGTTTAGGGTTAGTTTTAAGGTTTAGGTTTTAGGGCTTTTTTTAAAATTAAGTAAACTTGTAGGTTCAAGTTTATTTAATTTATTTAGTTTATTTTTTATTTATTTGAGTTTATTTTGTTTTTTAAATTTCATTTAGGTTTATTTTTCTTATTTAATTTAGTTAATTTATTTTAGGTTTATTTATTTTAGTTTAGGTTTTTTATTTTAGGTTATTTTTAGGTTTAGGTTTTTCTTAGTTGAGTTTTAATTTTATTTTATTATTTAGGTTTAAGTTTTATTTCTTATTTTTAGGTTTTAGTTTAGGTTTTTAGTTTATTTTTTCAGGTTTAGGTTTTAGATTTTTATTTTAAGTTTTTCTTTAGGTTTTATTTTTTAGTTTAGGTTTAGGTTTATTTTTAGTTTATTTTATTTTATTTAGTTTAGGTTTAGGTTTAGGTTCTATTTATTTAGTTTAGTTTTGTTTAGTTTAGTTTAAGTTTAGGTTTATTTTATTTATTTTATTTTTATTTTAGGTTTAGGTTTTTTTTTTAGTTTAGGGTTTAGGTTTTATTTTCTTATTTCTTTATAGGTTTTATTTTTAGGTTTATTTTTTTAGGTTTAGGTTTTTATTTAGTTTTTATTTTAGGATTATTTTATTTATATTTTACATTTAGTTTTAATTTTATTTAGGTTTTTTATTCTTTGGTTTATTTTATTTTTTAGTTTAGTTTATGTTTTAATTTAAATTATTTTAGTTTATTTTTACTTTTTATGTTATATTTAGGTTAAGGTTTAAGTTTTTATTTTATTTTATTTTATCTTAGTTTAGGTTTATTTATTTATTTTATGATTAGGTTTTATTTAATTTAGTAGTTTTAAGTTTTAAGTTTAGTTTAGGTTTAGGGATTAGGTTTAGGGTTTAGGGTTTAGGATTAGAGTTTAGGTTTAGGTTTAAGTTTAGGTTTAAATTAGGTTAGGTTTAGGGTTAGGGTTTAAGGTTTACTTGGGTTTTAGGATCAGGTTAGTTATTTTAGGTTTAAACTTTAGGGTTTAGTTTTAGGTTTAGTTTAGGTTTAGTTTAGGTTTAAGTTTTAGGGTTTTAGGGTTTAGGGTTTAGGGTTTAATTATAATTTAGGGTTAATTAGGTTAAGTTAGGGTTTAAAGTTTAGGGTTTAGGTTTAGGTTTTAGGTTTAGGTTTAGGTTTAGGGTTTAGGGTTGTAGGTGTGGGGTTTAGGGTGTAGGGTTCATTTTAGGATTTAAGGTTTAGGGTTTAGGGTTTAGGATTTAGGGTTTAGGGTTTAGAGTTTAGGGATTTTTTTTAACATAAGTAAATCGGTAGGTTTAGGTTCATTTAGTTTATTTTTTATTTATTTTAGTTTATTTTTTATTTTATTTTTATTTAGGTTTATTTTTTATTTTTATTTAGTTTAGTTTACTTATTTTAGGTTTATTTATTTTAGTTTAGGTTTTTTAATTTTAGTTTATTTTTTAGGTTTATGTTTAGGTTTATGCTTATTTTTTATTTTAGTTTTAATGTTATTTTATTTTTTTAAGTTTATGTGTTTTTTTTTATTTTTAGGTTTAGGTTTAGGTTTAGGTTTCTATTTTATTTTTTCCTATTTAGGTTTGAGGTTTTTATTTTAGGTTTAATTTTAGGTTTTATTTTTTAGTTTAGGTTTAAGTTTAGTTTTAGTTTATTTTATTTTATATAATTTAAGGATTAGGTTAAGTTTATTTTATGTTATAGTTTAGGTTTTATTTATTTTATTTTTGTTTATTTTAGTTTAGGTTTAGGTTTATTTTATTTGGCTTATTTTAGGTTTAGGTTTTTTTGTTTATGGTTTAGATTTTAATTTTTTATTTATTTTTAGGTTTATTTTTTAGGTTTGGGTTTTTATTTAGTTTTTATTTTATTATATTTTAGGTTTATTTTATTTTTATTTTACGTTTAGATTTTAATTTTAGGTTGATTTGATTTTTACATATAGGTTTAGGTGTAAGTTTAGATTTAGGTTTAGGTTTTAGTTTAGGTTTTTATTTTATTTTATTTTATTAATTTTATTTAAGTCTATGTTTATTTATTTATTTTATTTTTAAGTGTTATTTAGTTTAAGTTTAGGTTCTTAGGTTATTAGGGTTTAGGGTTTAGGGTTTAGGGTTTGGGGTTTGGGTTTAGGGTTTAGGGTTTAGGGTTGTAGGTTTTAGGATTTAGTGTTTAGGATTTAAGGTTTTAGGTTTAGTGTTTAGGGTTTTAAGATTTAGGGTTTAAGGTTTAGGGTTTAGTGTTTAAGGCTTAGGGTTTTAGGATTTCAGGTTTAGGGTTTGGGGTTGTAGGTTTAGGGTTCGCATTTTAGGGTTTAGGGTTAGGTTTAGGGTTTAAGGTTTAGGGTTATGGTCTTCTTTTCAATTAAGTAAACTCATATGTTCAGGTTTATTTAGTTTATTTTTTATTTATTTTAGCATATTTTTATTTTTATTTTTATTTATGTTTATTTTTACTTATATTTAATTTAGTTTATTTATTTTACGTTTATTTTTTTTAGTTTAAGCTTTTTCTTTTAGTTTATTTTTTAGGTTTAGGTTAAGGTTTATTTTTTAGTATAGTCTTTTTTTAGGTTTAGGTTTTATTTTTTATTTTTAGATTTTGGTTTAGGTTTTTATTTTATTTTTGTTGGTTTAGGTTTTAATTTTTTATTTTAGGTTTATTTTTAGGTTTTGTTTTTTAGTTTAGGTTTAGGTTTATTTTATTTTTATTTTAGGTTTAAGAGGTTTGTTAGTTTAGGGTTTAGGTTTTAATTTTTATTTATTTTTATGTTTTATTTTGAAGTTTATTTTGGTTTAGGTTTTATTTAATTTTATATTAGGTTTATTTTATTTTTATTTTAGGTTTAGTTTTTATTTTTTTTAGGTTTTTTATTTTTTAGTTTAGTTTAAGATTTTATTTATTTTATTTTAGTTTAATTTTTATTTTATTTTATTTTTATTTTAGGTTTAGGTTTCAGTTTTTGTTTTTCTTTAGGTTTTCTTTCTATTTAAATTTTTTATTTTATTTTGGTTAAGGTTTTATTTTATTTTATTTTTTAGGTTTAGGTTTTTAGCTTTTTAGGGTTTAGCGTAGGGTTAGTTGAGAGTTTAGGATTTAGGATTTAGGGTTTAGGGTTTAGGGTATAGGGTTTAGGGTTTAGGTTTTAGGTTTTAGGGTTTAGGGTTTCAAGGTTTAGGATTTAGGGTTTAGGGTTTTTAGGGTTTAGGGGTTAGTGTTTAGGGTTTAGGTTTTAGGTCTAGGGTTTAGGTTTTAGTTTAGGGAATAATGTTTTTGTATTTTTTAATAGAGAACAAATTCAGATTCAACATTTCTTCTTTTCGATTTCATCGACCAAGTAACACACCAACTTTTCTAAGACACAAGTGATGAGATAGATAAAAAATGAGCTTGCATAGAGAAAATCAAAAACCCTAGATAACCAGAATCATCTCTATTATAAAGACATAGTTCCATAAGTAATAAATCGTATCGACCGTCTTTCAGTTTCTCTAGTGCCCATCAGAACCACCCCAGCCTCTCGAGTAGCAGGATCCACCATCATATTCTCGATCTCTCCCTCTGCCACCACCATGGCGGTAACCTCCGTCACTCCTCCCGCCTCTATAACTACCACTACTCTGACCACCACCTCCATATCCAGCAGCACCTCCAAATACCTCACCACTATAATAATCCGCCTCTTCCTCCACGATTAGACTAAGCACGGTTGATGATGTTCACTGCGTCAGGTTACCCATTCTTAGGGTTTAGGTTTATTATGTTTTAGGATTTAGGATTATTTTTAATTTATTTAGTTACTTCAGGTTTAGGTTTAAGGTTTGGGTTTAGGGTTAGGGTTTAGGGTTTAGGGTTAAGGGTTTAGGGTCTAGGGTTTAGTGTTCAGGGTTTAAGGTTTTAGGGTTATGCTTTTAGGGTTTAGGGTTTAGGGTTTTATGCTTTAGGGTTTAGGGTTACAATTCAGTGTTTAGGGATTAGGGTTTAGTGTTTAGGCTTTAGGGTTTAGGCTTTTGAGGGTTTAGGGTTTAGGGTTTAGGGTTGTTGGTTTAGGGTTTAGGTTAGTTTTAGGGTTTATGGTTTAGGGTTTAGGGTTTAGGATTTAGGGTTTAAGGTATATGGCTTATGGTTTTTTTTTTTAAATTAAGTAAACTAGTAGGTTTAGGATTATTTAGTTTATTTTTTATTTATTTTAGTTTAATTTATTTTTTATTTTTTATTTTTATTTAGGTTTATTTTCAATTTTTTTAGTTTAGTTTTTTTATTTTTGATTTATTTGTTTTAGTTTAGGTTTTTTTATTTTAATTAATTTTTTAGGTTTAGGTTTAAGTTTATGATTAAATTTTAGTTTTGTTTTATTTTTATTTTATTTTCTAGTTATTGGTTTTATTTTTTTATTTTTAAGTTTAGGTTTGGGTTTTTATTTTATTTTTTAAGGTTTAGGCTTTAAGTTTTTATTTTAGGTTTATTTTTAGGTTTTATTTTTTAGTTTAGGTGTAGATTTATTTTTAGTTTATTTTAGGTTTAGGTTTGGGTTTTATTTATTTTATTTTAGGTTTAGGTTTATTTTATTTTGATTATTTTAGGTTTACAATTTTTTAGTTTAGGGTTTAAGTTTTATTTTATTTATTTTTAGGTTTATTTTTTTGGTTTAGGTTTTTATTTAGTTTTTATTTTAATTTATTTTTGGTTTATTTCTTATTTATTTTACATTTAGTTTTTATTTTATTTTAGTTTTTGTTTTTAGGTTTATTTTATTTTTTAGTTTAGTTTAGGTTTTTATTTATTTTAATTTTGTTTAGTTTTTATTTATATTTTATTTTAATTTTAGTTTAGGTTTAGGTTTAGGTTTAGGTATTAATTTAAGTATTTATTTTATTTTATTTTATTATTCTTTTTAGGTTTAGGTTTTGTTTTAGGTTTTATATAGTTTAAGTTTAGGTTTTTAGGTTTTTAGTGTTTAGGGTTTAGGGTTTCTGGTTTGGGTTTAGTGTTTAGGGTTTAGGGTTTAGGGTTTAGGGTTGTAGGCTTTAGGGTTTAGGTTTAGGGATTTAAAAGTCATAGGTTTTAGGGTTTAGGGTTTTAACATCTAGGGTTTAGGGTTTAGGGTTTATGGTTGTAGGTTTAGGGTTTAAGGTTTAGGGTTTAGGGTTAGTTTTAGGGTTAGGGTATATTTATTAATTTTATATTATTTAAAAAATTAATTAAACTCATAGATTTAGGTTTATTTAGTTTATTTACTTTATTTTTTATTTTAATTTATTTATTTTTAAGTTTAGGTTTTAGGTTTTTTTTTTAATTTTATTTTTAGGTTTTTTATTTTAGTTTAGGTTTAGGTTTATTTTTAGTTTAGTTTATTTTATTTAGTTTAGGTTTAAGTTTATGTTTAGTTTATTTTAGATTTAGGTTTGGGTTTTATTTATTTTAGTTTAGTTTATTTTAGTTTAGATTTGGGTTATTTTATTTTTATTTAGGTTTATTTAGATTACTTTTTTATTTTTTTAGTTTATTTTATTTTTTATTTTAATTTAGTTTGGTTTATTTATTTTAGGTTTATTTATTTTAGTTTTAGGTTTTTTATTTTAGTTTATTTTTAAGTTTAGGTTTAGGTTTATGTTTATTCTTTAGTTTTGCTTAATTTTTATTTAATTTTTTTAGGTTTAGGTTTTATTTATAAGATTTAGATTTTTATTTTATTTTTTTAGGTTTACATTTTAGGTATTTATTTTAGGTTTATTTTTAGGATTTATTTTTTAGTTTTGGTTTAGGTTTATTTTTTGAATATTTTATTTGATTTAGTTTAGGGTTTAGGTTTAGTTTATTTTAGGTTTAGGTTTAGGTTTAGTTTATTTTAGTTTAGTTATTTTTGTTTAAGTTTAGGTTTTATTATATTTTGTTTATTTTAGGCTTAGTTATTTTTTTATTTTAGGGTTCTGGTTTTATTTATTTATTTATATTTATGATTATTTTTTAGGATTAGGTTTTTAATTAGTTTTTATTTTATTTTTAATTTACCTTTAGTTTTTATTTTATTCTGGTATTTTATTTTTAGGTTTATTTTATTTTTAGTTTAGTTAAGGTTTTTATTTATTTTATTTTATTTTAAATTTTATTTATTTTAATTTAGTTTAGTTTTTATTTTTTATTATATTTTATTTTTAGATTTAGGATTAAGTTAAGGTTTAGGTTAAGGTTTAGATTTTAGTTTAGGTTTTTATTTTATTTTATTTAAGTTAAAGTTTTTTAATTTTATTTTTAGGTTTTTTATTAATTTAGGTGTAGCTTTTTAGGTTTTCAGGGTTTAGGGTTTAGGGTTTAAGGTATAGGGTTTAAGGTTTAAGGTTTAAGGTTTATAGTTTGGGGTTTAGAGTTTAGGGATAGGATTTACGGTTGCATGTTTTAGGGTTTAGGGTTTAGGGTTGTAGGTTTTAATGTTTAGGGTTTAGGGTTTTAGGGTTTAGTGTTTAGGGTTTTTGTGTTTAGGGTTTAGGGTATTAGGATTTAGGGTTTAGGTTTTAGGGTTATAGGTTTAGGGTTTAGAGTTTAGGGTTTTTTTATTTGTTTTTATTTATTTACTTTTTTTTGTTTTATTTTAAATTAAGTAAACTAGAATGTTTAGGTTTATTTAGTTTATTTAGTTTATTTTTTATTTATTTTACTTTATTTTATTTATTTGTTTTTATTCAGGATTATTTTAATTTTAATTTAGTTTAGTTTATTTATTTTAGTTTTTTTTTAGGTTTAGGTTTAGGTTTAGGTTTATTTTTTAGTTTAGTTTTATTTTTATTTTATATTCTATGTTTAAGTTTTATTTTTTTTTTTTTAGGTTTAGGTTTAAGTTTTCATTTTATTTTTTTAGGTTTATGTTTTAGGTTTTTATTTTAGGTTTATTTTTAGGTATTATTTTTTAAATTAGGTTTAGGTTTACGTTTAGTTTATTTTATTTTATTTAGGGTTTAGGTTTAGGTTTTGGTTTAGTTTATTTTAAATTTTAGGTTAGGCTTTAGTTATTTTAGTTTAGGTTTATTTTATTTTTATTTTAGGTTTAGGTTTTTTTTTTAGTTTAGGGTTTAGGTTTTTTTTAATTTTATTTTTAAGTTTATATTTTAGGTTTAATTTTTTATTTAGTTTTTATTTTATTTTATTTTAAGTTTATTTTATTTAGGCTTTTTATTTTTTACTTTAGTTTAGGATTTTCTTTATTTTATTTTAGTTCAGTTTTTATTTTTTTGTTTTATTTTCTATTTAGGTTTTGATTTAGGTTTAAATTTTAGTTTAGGTTTTATTTTATTTTATTATTTTATTTTATTTTGGTTTAGGTTTTTTTATTTATTTATTTTTTAGGTTATGTATAGTTTAGGTTTAGATTTTTAGCTTTTTAGGGTTTAGGGTTTAAGGTTTAGCATTTAGAGTTTGGGGTTTATGGTTTAGGGTTTAGGGTTTAGGTTTTAGGGTTTAGGTTTTAGAGTTTAGGGTTTAGGGTTTAGGGTTTTAAGGTTTAGGGTTTAGAGTTTAGTGTTTTAGAGTTTAGGGTTTAGGGTTTAGGTTTTATGTCTAGGGTTCAGGTTTTTGGTTTTTTTTAAACAAAGAACAAATTCATATTCAACATTTTTTCTTTTCAATTTCATCAACCAAGTAACACACCAAGTTTTCTAAGACACCAGCAATGACATAGATGAAAATTGAGCAAGCATAGAATAAATCAAAAACCCAAGATAATTAAAATTGTCTCTGCTGTAAAGACGCATAAGCGGATCGGTTGGTTCTTGGTTCCTCTAGTTCCCATCAGAACCACTCCGGCCTCTTGACTAGCGGGATCCAACATCATATCCCTGATATCTCCTCCGCTACCGCCACGAGTGTAACCTCTGTAATCCTGCCTCAGACCCCACCCGCCATTCGGCTTGCCTCGCCTTCGCATCCCGCTTGCCATCTAGACTAAGCCTAGTTGACGTTGATGTTCCTGCCATCAAGGTTCTGCCCATTCTTAGGGTTTAGGTTAATTAGGTTTTAGAGTTTATGTTTATTTTTTTAATTTATTTAGTTACTTTAGGATTATGTTTACAGTTTGGGGTGTAGGGTTTAGGGTTTAGGATTAGGGTTTAGTGTTTAGGGTTTACAGTTAGGGTTTAGGGTTTAGGGTTCAGGGTATATGGTTTAGGGTTTAAGGTTTAGGGTTTTAGGGTTTATTCTTTTAGGGTTTAGGTTTAAGGATTAGGGTTTAGGGTTTAGGGTTTAGGGTTTATGATTTATGGTTTAGGGTTTCTTAGGGTTTAGGGTTTAGGGTTTAGTGTTTAAGGTTTAGGGATTATTTTAGGGTTTAGGTTTTAGGGATTTTTTTTAAATTAAGTAAACCGATAGGTTTAGGTTTATTTAGTTTATTTAGTTTAGGGTTTAGGGGTTTTTAGGGTTTAGGGTTTAGGGTTTAGGGTTTAGGATTTAGGGTTTAAGGTCGAAGGTTTAGGGTTTAAGGATTATGGTTTAGGGTTTAGGATTTAAGATTTAGGGTTTAGTGTTTTTTTTTAAAATTAAGTAAATCAATAGGTTTAGTTTTATTTTATTTATTTAATTTATTTTTTATTTATTTTAGTTTATGTTATTTTTTTTTATTTAGGTTTATTTTATATTTTTATTTAGTGTAGTTTATTTATTTTAAGCTTATTTATTTTAGTTTAGGTTTTTCATTTTAGTTAATTTTTAGGTATTTTATTCTTAGGTTTATTTTACTTTTTAGTTTAGTTTTGTTTTATATTTATTTTGTTTTATTTTTAGGTTTAAGTTTAGGTTTAAGTTTAGGTTTTTATTTTATTTTAGACTCGAATCTTTGACAAACTCATTCATCATCAAGTTGAGTGCTATGTATACATGATCTATGGTCAAAAGTATAGAAAAGGAAAACCATCTCTTTGATTTGAGAGTAGTTTTCGAACAGTTAAGACAATTTAACCTCAAAATGAACCCCCTGAAGTGTGCATTAGGAGTGGCTTCAGGAAAATTCTTGGGGTTTGTTGTCCGACATCAAGTAGTCGAAATCGATCAGGAGAAGATCAAGGCGATATTAGAAATTTCACCCCCTAAAAGTTTAACTCAAACTTAGATCATTTCAAGAGCGGTTGGCATATCTAAGACGATTTATATCCAACCTATCGGGAAGATGTTAGCCATTCTCAACACTTGTCAAAAAGGCCGCCAAGTTCAAGTGGGATGACGAGTGTGAGCATGCCTTCGAAGACATCAAGCAAAACCTGATGATGTCACCGGTTCTAGAAACCCCTATTCCAGGCAAGCCTCTCAGACTTTACACTACTGCGTTAGAAAACTCCCTGGGTTTTTTGTTGGCCCAAGCCAATGATGAAGGGAAGGAAAACACGCTCTACTACCTCAGCCATTGTCTAATCCCTACTAAGGCTAATTATCCAACCATTGAGAAGTATTTCCTAGCATTAATCTTTGCATATCAAAAGTTACAACACTACATGCTTCCTCATAAAGTGAACTTAATCTCTAGGATCAATCCACTATAGTATCTAATGACACGGTCGATGCTATCCTAATGGTTGGCACGATGGTCCATGATCCTCTCAGAGTTTGACATTACCTTCATACCCCTCCATGCGGTGAAAGAACAAGCACTAGCTGATTTCTTAGCAACACACCCATTTCTTGCTTACTTTCCACTGAGTGATGATCTCCCTGATGAACAAATCATGAACTTAGGGGATACTAGCATTCACCGTTCGGAGATGTACTTTGATGGTGCAGCTTCCTCTCAAAGAGGTGAAAAACCATAATCTACTATTCCAAGAAAGGTAAGGATAAGAATAGTTCTCTTAACTCTGGACTGTGATGTGATGAGATTCACATATCATCCATCCAATCCTTACACCAACAATGAAGCTGAATATGAGGCTCTAATTATAGGTTTGGAGTTATTCGTTATCCAAGCATCTAGAACATCAACATCTTTGGGGATTCTCAGCTAATTATCAACCAAATTGCTGGGTCCTATAAGATTATAAAGCTCAAGCTCCATCACGACCATAAGTACACCATGGAGTTGTTGGCCCAAGTCCTAGAGGTTACAATTTATAAGATTCCTTGAGGATAGAATGTCATAGCATATGCTTTAGCGAAGCTTGCCAAGGAGTTGGCATGTCCGGAGGATGAGTCCTTATCAATAAAGGTCCAAAATAGACAATTCTTATCCCTTATTTATATTGAACTTATCAAAAAGTACTATATGGAAGGGGAGGTTGCCATTTCCAAAAAGGATGAAGAGCTAGATTGGAGGAAACCATTCATGGATTACCTAAATAAAGGCAAACTACCTCAAGAGAAGTCCCAAGCCCATCAGATGAAGTAGAGAGCACTTTCCTACGCTCTTGTGGATGGTGTCTTGTATTGGCGGTCTTTTGATCATATGTGGTTACATTATTTAGACAATCATGAAGCCCATAAGATCATGATCGAAGTACAATCAAGATTATGTGGAGCCAACCAATCGGGTCTGAAGATGGAAGCTAAGATGAAGAGACTAGGATACTACTGACAGTCGATGACCAAATATTGCATGGATATGGCTAGTCAAGGCCACCAATGTCAAATACACAATGTAGTCCAACACCAACCACCAAACATTATACATCCTACATTGGCCTCATGTCCATTCAAGTGTTGGGGTACCGACATAGTGGGTCTGATTGATCCTCCTTCTTCCAAGGGTCATCGATTCATCTTTGCTACAACTAACTACTTTCCCAATTGGGCAAAGACGATTCCGCCTAGAGAGTCACAGCTCAGCATGTGCTCCATTTTTTTAGGAACCATATCGTATATAGGTTTGGAGTGCCTCGATGAATTATATCTGATAATGCTACTACATTTAGAGCACTAAGATCAACAACTTTGCTCGGAGACATAGCATAGATTGGAGATATTCTACCATCAACTACCGGAGGGAAAATGGCTTAGCAGAAGTCTTCAACAAAATAATCATCCAATACTAAAAAAGACACTCAACAACAACAACTGATAGTGGCGTGAGCAGTTAGTTGAAGCCTTGTGGGCTAACCACACCACATATAGAACTCCAACTCATTATACTCCTTTGTCCTTAGTGTATGGGTCTGAAGCCATTCTACCATTAAAAGTCCAACTCCATCACTAAGGATAGTTGATGGTAGCAAGATCATAATAGAGCAGAATAGCAAGTTACGGTTAGAAGAGCTCGATGGTTTGGAGGAGAGACGCCTGCGAACATGCCAAAACCTCGAGCTGCACAAAGCTAAAATGATTCAAGCTCACAACAAGTTGGTTCGGCCTAGAGCTTTTCAAGTAGGAGAACTTATTTTAGATCTAAGGAGACTGATTGTTGCTAGTCGTAAGATGGGAGGCAAGTTTGAACCCACTTGGGAAGGCCCTTTTGCCGTAGAGAAGGCCTACCAAGGAGGATCTTATCAGCTTATTAATCATAAGGGAGAGCGCCCAATACTTTTAATCAATGAGCTCTACTTAAAGAAATATTATAAATCTTATTGGAAAATAATTATCATCAATGAAAATTCCATTTTGAATTCAATCTCTTCCATGTTGAAAGTATTCTTATTTGTGAATCTGGCACAATGTGTTTAGAGTAGGTGTAAAGAGCCTACGCGGCATCATATCCTTAATCGACACAACACGAACACAAATTACACATAAACATATAAAATAAACACATATATTTTATCTCGAGATACTCAAAGTTAATATAATGTCCCCAGCGATACTCACTGAGTAGCTGCTCTAGGTCGGGCTAACATGCTACCCTACTAGTGTGTCACCCTAGTGGTCTTCTTGCTTTGGAGGATGTAAGTTTGCTGTGCTTTCCTTCCTTACTTGGCCTTGAACATGGCGCTAGTTAGTTTGATATTACTATGCCTAAGCTACCTGTTGGCTTCGTTTAAGAGGATGTGAGTCGCTACACTTTCTTCTTGGATTAGCCTTCATGCACTAACGGGTTGAGTATATTTGAGGTTTAGGATAAGTCCCCTAGCTCCTTTCCTCTGCTTGTCTAGGTGCGTCCTTCCTTAAGGCTCCCCACTAAGTAGTGCTCAGTCGATAGTATATGTCCCACCGATGACAGACTATCCCGATGATCAAATTTGCTTGGAAAGTTGTAAGCGTACACACTTTATTTCAAGGTTGATCACTGCACACTGACGGGCATCTTAAGTTTCTTGGTTCTCACTATGCTAATGGATACACCACTCATGCTGACGGATACACCATAGGTTGGTTGGTTGTCACATCTTAGGATACACCACTCATAGCATATTTAAGTCTGCTATGATTTCTCTTTGAGTTTGCCACCTTACACCTATAGGCTTTCTTTTCCAGGGCTTAGGATAAAGCCCCTAGCAAAACCTCCCCTGTGGGCACTATATTTGGATCATGTGCTTTGCGACACCATATAGACAGTACCTAAGTTACTATCGAATTTGACAGTTCCTCTTTTATAGTAACCACCCCTGTGGTTGGAGAATCCATCCAGTGGATGTGCAGATTTTCCCTTGGTCTGAAAATCTGAGATAAGTCAAAGCTAACATAAGCCCTTCTTAGTGTGGTCCCTCGCACACCAATAGAGCCCAAGAAAATATATAAACAAAATATATATTCACTTGTGGATTAGGAGGACACCCCTAGTGGTACCTTTTCCCAAGCAGGTATCCTATCTTTAGGCGTGTCGAAAACTCCTATAGGAATCACGTGACTACTCTTGAGTTGATATAAGTCCCTAGTGAAAATCATTGATGGTCACCCCTAAGTCGGGTTTGATTTGTTGTGCTATACAGGTCACCCCGGCTTGTTCCCTTTAAAGATGTAAGTCTACCATGCCTTCTTCCTAGCACATCCGTTTCATAGCAAAAGGCAACCCCTCAGGATGGCTAGCTCTACCCCATGGTCTGCAGGCTATCCATTATGATTTATAAATTTTAGATTAGACAAGTTCGATATAGCCCCTTCTCAGTGGGTCCATCTCACACCGACATGGTCCATAAATTAAATCTATCAAATTTGATTGAGCTAACATCCCCAGTGGATATGGCCTCAATTCAAAATCAAACTAAACCAAACAAACCATATCAAATCACATGAAATTAAGATAAAATTAATCTTGACTACTTTTGAGTTGACATAAGTCCCTAGTGGCATTCACTAAGTAGCCTCCCTAAGTTAGGTTTGATTTGTTATACATCTAATAGGTCACCCCAGTGGTTGTTCCTCGCTTTAGATGATGTAGCTGTTCTATGCCATCTTCATAGCATAGTTGCTACACACCGAAATGTAACCCCTTAGGTTGGCTAGCTTTACCCTGTAATTGGTAGACTATCCCTTTGGATTTGTAAACCTGAGGTAGGTCAAGGCTGATATAGTCACTTTTCAATGGGTCCATCGCACACCTATAGGATCCATACATTAACTCAGATTAAATTAATCCCATTCTGATTTTCCCTAGTGGAGTTAAATCACACCCTTCTCCCTAGTGGAGCCCTAAATAATATATAAACAAGTCAAGCAAACAAATCAAATTCAAAATGAACTTCCCCAGTGGAGCCAAATTAAACCAACTCCCCTAGTAGAGTGTAAATCAAAGAAATCCAACCAAACTCTTATCCATAGTGGATACATCTCCAAACAAATCTATGAAATCAAACTTAAATCCTAATCCCAAACGGACAACTCGAACCTGCTTCTCTAGTGAAAGGTTCATATACTCGATCCCCAGCAAACTTGAGCACATATCTCTAGCAGATATGCCTCCACATCAATTAAAACAAAATAAATTAAAGTTGATTCAATCTTAATCCCTGGTGGATTAAAGATTCTTATCCCAAGTAGAACTTCATTCCATAAATCAAATCAAACTCAAACCTTATCCCCAGATTTTCTTCTTCTATGCCCTCGACATAGACCCCTCACATGTCATGTCCAATGCATGTGTGATCCCCTAGCAGATCTCCCTCTATGTCCTTGACATGGAATTCTCATCAAATCTTATTTCTTCTCTAATGCACTGCTTTAATACTTCAACCAAAAGCCTAATAATGTAATCATTCAAATTACATCATCTTAACATTGTAATCAACATTTTACTATTTATGATGGTGCAGGCTCAAACTAACTATGCAATATCATGCTAAACATATTATAGTGTGAATTAACACACTTTATTATATTATAATATATGATGTTATATTATAATTTGCTATAATATAGTATATTGTCTAACATTATACCTCATTAGAATCACTTAAAAGAAACAAATAACAAAATTTTCAAAAAATATGAATGATGTTCATGTTGGATGTTAAATTATTTTTTTTCAATTAGAAATTGTACAAAATAGCATAATTTTGGTGTTGCTTCTTGGTGTGTGCCATGAATTTGGAAAAATTCATCCATCTTAACCTTCAAATTATCTTACATTACACCTTAAAATGAATGACTTTAAGGAAAAAATTTATAAATTTTGGTTGAAAAATGAACATTTATTTTGGATGCAAAATTCCATTCTTTTGATTAAATGACACACCATAGCACACCCCCAATGATGTTCCCTAAAGCTTACCTTAAATTTTACCAATTCCCATCATCTCAGCCTATAAATCAATATTTTTATTAATTATATCAGTACAAACTCTACCATCATACTATAACAAACTAAAATATGCTAAACAATAAGTAGTAATACACAATAGTATGCTATAATGCATGATGCTACACTATGTTATCGCATCCTATATTATACTACACTATAACATATTATATTATATTATATTGCATATCACATCATAAGGGATTGCTTAAGATAAAAAATCATAAATTAGTCTAAATAATAAAAAAACTATATATTTTAGTCATATTACATACATATTTTAAATTGAAATAATATATTATGATGCCATGCTCTACCTATTATGAATTTGGCCAAATTTCACCATTTTAAAGTCTAAATCAACATTTTTATAAATAATTCTAGTGTAGGCTCGATTGCATGATTATAAAATACTGAAAGATATTAAAATGTGTAAAAACATATAATAATTATTTTGAACCTAAAATCTTACTTTTTAGACTACAAGTGGCGTAGCACACCTTTGGAACTACAACCTAATTCCCACTTCAAATTTAACAAATTTCATCATCTGATTTATTAAATCAATATTTTTATGATTTATATTAATATAGACTATAGGGCAGAATACCATAATGTACTAACATATTTCAAAACATCTTATAACATCCAAAAACACATTACTACATGCTCAAATATATGATGCTGCATTATCTTATAATATATGTTATTATAATATAATTTAGGGTTAGTGTTTAGGGTATTCAAATGTCTGATAGTCAAGGAAAACTCTCTTGAGATAATTTCTTTAGCTACCATAACTATGTTAGGATTAGGTCATTCTTTCGATCTACTCTTAATAACATCTTTATTTAAGGTTTAGAGTTTAGGATTAGTTTAGGGTTTAGGTTTAGTTTAGGTTTAGGTTTAGTTTAGGATTTAGGTTTTAGGGTTTAGTTTTAGTTTAGGGTTTTGGTTTTGGTTTAGGTTTAGGGTTTAGGGTTTAGGTTTAGGGTTTGATTTAGGGTTTAGGTTTAGGGTTTAGGTTTAGGTTTAGATTTAGCTGTAGGTTTAGGTTTAAGGTTTAGGGTTTAGGTTAGTTTAGGGTTTGTTTTAGGGTTTTATGGTTTAAATTAGTTTAGGGTTGTAGGATTAGACTTAGGTTTAGGGTTTAGGATTTAGGGTTTAGGATTTATAGTTTAGGGTTTATTTTACCTATGCTCGAAGTTTGTTTATTGATTTATTTTTTATTTATTTTAGTTTATTTTATTTTTTTTACTTAGGTTTATTTTTATATTTTCATTTAATTTAGTTTATTTATTTTAGGTTTATTTATTTTAGTTTACGTTTTTTATTTTAGTTCATTTTTTAGTTTTAGGTTTCGATTTATGCTTATTTTTAGTTTAGTTTTTTAATTTTTCTATTTTTTAGGTTTAGGTTTTATTCTTTATTTTTTGGTTTAGCTTTAGGCTTTTATTTTATTTTTTTGGCTTAGGTTTTATGTTTTTATTTTATGTTTATTTTTAGGTTTTATTTTTTAGTTTATGTTTAGGTTTTATTTTAGTTTATTTAATTTTATTTAGTTTAAGGTTTAGGTTTAGGTTTTATTTATTTTAGTTTAGTTTATGTTAGTTTAGTTTAATTTAGCTTAGTTTATTTTAGTTTAGATTTAGGTTTATTTTATTTTGTTTATATTTGGTTTAGGTTTTTTTTAGTTAAGGGTTTAAGTTTTAATTTTTATTTAATTTTATGTTTTATTTTTATGTTTATTTTTTAGGTTTAGGCTTTTATTTAGTTTTAATTTTATTTTTGGTTTATTTTATTTTTATTTTACGTTTAGTTTTTATTTTATTTAGGTTTCTTATTTTTAGGTTTATTCTATTTTTGTAGTTTAGTTTAGTTTTGTATTTATTTTATTTTAGTTTAGTTTTTATTTTTTTATTTTATTTTACTTTTATGTTTAGGTTTTCGTTTAGGTTTAAGTTTAGGTTTAAGTTTTTATTTTTTTTTTATTTTTTTATTTTATTTAGTTTAGGTTCTTTTTTTATTTTTTATTTTTTAGGTTTTATTTAGTTTAGGCATAGGTTTTTAGGATTTTAGGGTTTTAGGGTTTAAGGTTTAGGGTTTAGGGTTTAGAATTGTAGGTTTTAGGGTTTAGGGTTTAAGGTTTAGGGTTTAGGGTTTAGAGTTTTAGGATTTAGGGTTTCGGGTTTTAAGGTTTTGGGTTTAGTGTTTAGGGTTGTAGCTTTATTGTTCAGGGTTTTGGGTTTAGGGTTTGGTTTAGGGTTTAGGGTTTACGATTAGTTTTTTTTATTTTTTTAATTTATTTTAATTTTTTTAAATTAAGTAAAGTCGTAGGTTTATTTTTAGTTAGTTTATTTAGTTTATTTTTTATATATTTTATTTTATTTTTGTTTTTATTTTATTTAGGTTTATTTTTATTTTTATTTAGTGTTGTTTATTTACTTTAGGAGTTGTTATTTTAGTTTAGGTTTTTTTACTTTAGTTTATTTTTTAGGTTTAGCTTTAGGGCTATTTTTTAGTTTAGTTTTATTTTTATTTTATTTTTTAGGTTTAGTTTTATTTCTTATTTTTTGGTTTAGGTTTAGGTTTTTATTTTATTTTTTTAGGTTTAGGTTTTAGGTTTTTATTTTAGGTTTATTTTTATGTTTTCTTTTTTAATTTCAGTTTAGGTTTATTTTTAGTTTATTTTATTTTATTTAGGGTTTATGTTTAGGTTTAGGTTTAGTTTATTTTAGGTTTAGGTTTAGGTTTTATTTATTTTAGTTTAGTTTATATAGTTTACGTTGAATTTTATTTTTTATTTTAGGTTTAAGTTTTTTTTTTAGTTTAGGGTTTAGGTTTTATTTTTAATTTATTTTTAAGTTTTATTTTTAGGTTTATTTTTTAGGTTTAGGTCTTTATTTAGTTTTTATTTTATTTTATTTTAGGTTTATTTTATTTTTAATTTATGTTTAGTTTTTATTTTATTTAGGTTATTTATTTTTTACTTTAGTTTTGGTTGTCATTTATTATTTTATTTTCTTTTTAAGTTTAGGTTTAGGTTTAGGTTTTAGTTTATGTTTTTATTTTATCTTATTTTATTTATTTTATTTTAGTTTAGGCATTTTAATTTCTTTTATTTTTATGTTTTTTTTAGTTTATGTTTAGGTTTTTAGCTTTTTAGGGTTTAGGATTTAGGGTTTAGGGTTTAGGGTTTAAGGTTCATTGAGGGTTTAGGGTTTGAGGTTTAGGGTTTAGGGTTTAGGGTTTAGGATTTAATGTTTTTGTTTTTTTGAAACCCCATATAGGGAATTTTATTGCCACAAAAAGAGGGTTACAAGATCCTTAAGAGGGGATAAACTCCAAAACTACTTGCTCAAAGAGCTCTGTCGAGAGAGTAAATCCCCTATCTAAGTACATCCAAAAGCAAAATAAAAGAGAAA
The DNA here is from genome assembly GCA_021442155.1 of Cymbidium sinense. Lineage (NCBI taxonomy): Eukaryota > Viridiplantae > Streptophyta > Magnoliopsida > Asparagales > Orchidaceae > Cymbidium > Cymbidium sinense. The sequence continues at coordinate 322,412,091 of CM038214.1, read as the reverse complement.
ATGAAAGAAAAAGATACAAAATGATTAACATAGAGAAGCAAATGGATAGATCTGGGCCAAAGCTCATTAGGATGAGAGAATGCATGCCACTAGGGAGCAAACCTGCAAGAGAAGGAGAAAAATGCATCTGCAAATATGTAGAAATGTAAAAATTAGCATAGTTAGAGTAATACAAACAAAGTGGAAGGTAAAAGCAGCATAAACTAAGAAAACTTATAGAGAAGTGTGTGAGAGAAGGCTCAGGCTCAGTCACACCAAATTGGGGCAGATGCACATATGAGCATCCAAACTTCAGCGGAAGGGTTACATCACAAGAGCTTTTACCAAACCAAAAAAGAGTGAAATCATCACGACCATCACCTACAAACGTGGGAAGATAGCGACCATTTGTTGAAAGTCTTATGAGCCTTACGCAAACCTAAACATATACTTATGAAAGGAGACAATAAAAGCGAGAATGGGAATAAGTATCACCACTATAGTCACCATAGCATGAGAATCCTTACCCATATAAAAATGAACCATCTTGGCCACATCCACCTTATTAATACCAGATACAAGAGTAAAATTAAGCCAGCAGGAAAACCCACCACAAGTAAACAGTAGAAAAGGCCAGGCAGAAGATAGATATAATAGACAACTAGTTGAAAAGTCAGCTAAAATCCTGCTAAGTATATCAATTAGCATGTAAATAACACCATCCCAAATCATATGAAACTTACAGGCCAGGAAAATAGCCCAGGAATACAGCCCATAAAAGGGATACCCATTCAGAATAAATAATGCATATGTTAACAAACACCAAGTCAATAGTGTAAACACAGTAGGAACTGCACAAGTTAGAACAGAACCAAGATGGGAATGCAGCAGCAAATTAGATAGACCACAAGCCACAGGTGCTAAGCTGCACCCCACCGCAAATAACACAAAAAAATAATCAGAGAAACAACCCCAGAAGCAGCTTGTTGGGCATAAAACCCGATAATCCATTCAGCCAACAACCAAGATAGCAAACCAAGATAGCAAACCAAATATTGCACCCAACAGAGGGTAATCCAATCAGTAATATTAGTATTACATAGACCCAAAATGGGGATCAGAAGAAAACCATCATTAAAATCTTTTGAGAAGGAAAAGCGACCATCTAATCCAACATCATCAATAAAATCAGGATGTGAGGAAGGCAAGAAGCAAATCCAATCTTGCAAAGAAACAGTTGTAATAACAGGTAAATTAAACATTCTTCCCTTACAGGTTGAGGAAGGGGGGTTGGTGAGCAAAATAGGAGAAACAACCCTATTTAAGAGGGAAAATACAAATAAAGAAGGGACCACCATGAAGCTATGCAAATCATAGCAAACCAACAACTGCAGTAACAAAGATATGAGCCTCCAATACAGGTAGCCAGAATAGAAAAATAGTTTGAGAATAGGCAACAGGAAAAAGAGACAGGAAACAGTCTCAATCGTGAAAAGAAAAGTAAAATACAATATGTCCCAAAAAGTAGTATTGATGGTAGCGGTCATCCCTACATCAGAAAATAAGACATCTCCATCCAGATTAGGGAAGCAGAAGCACATTTCCATTAGCAAGGGAAATAGCGGTCTGATAAGACCCCAAAAAAAGATTGGATAATTAACAGAAAGCCAGAAGCAGATGTTACAGAGATCACAATAGAACTAGAAAAGATTATCAGAGAAATGCATCAGCAAAATGAAGAGAAGCAACAATAATAAACAAAAGATAAACAAAAGATGGCCATATAGATAAAACATAGTAATACAAGTTATAATTAGGCCAAAACATAAGATGAAATTAGTTTCTGAGATAAGGAAGTCTAGTATTGTCCAAATTAACCAATCCACGCAAATGTTTAGGAAGTGTAAGCTAATCAAAGAATTTTATTCCATCTAGTCTAGCACCCATATTAGCAAGGTAATCAGCACATGCATTACCTTCACGCATGGCTGTGATTTTAAAATAGAGTTGAGATAGAGAGCTCTAGTATGCTTTAGAGGTAGTACAATTCTAAATTTCTCACTTTGATGGAAGTCAACAGATCAATCAGCAACAGGGCATCCACCTCAATCCAAATATAGAGCCAACCTTTTTGTAAGCAAATCTCAATAGCTTTGTTATCAGCCATTAGCTCTACAAAGAGAATAGAACATATAGTAAGAGGATAAGCAAAGGCACATAAAACTTTACCATTAAGGTTTCTGAAAATGCCACCATAGCCAGAAGCATTTTTAGAAACGGAGCCATCAGTATTAATTTTAGTAATATTATCATGAGGTTTTTTCTAATAAATAATCTTATCATCTTTACAGCTGGGATGGTCCGGCAGGTTAAAACCCAGTTTATTGGCCACAAATTTACAGCCTTTAAATTGATTGTAGTCAATTAAATTAGCATTAAATAAAGCACAGATTTTATCTTTAATTCTAGCAATTATCCTCTTATGGTTCATAGGAATCCCACGATGTTTTGCATCATTTCTGTCCATCCATATGAACCATATAAGAGTGATAGCAGTTATCACTTTAATGTGGCCTTTAATAGTGTTTTCAAAATAAACCTCAAGAAGTTAATAAAGAGTTAAGGAGCCATTGAATTTGTCAATATTAAAAAATTCATCATACCAAACCCAAATTTTGGAAGCAATGGCTCCATTAACAAAAACATGATTGACATTCTCAATGTGAAAGCAGCAGTAGCATTTTGTAGGTAAGTGAAAACCTTTATCGCAAATCAAGGAATCAATAGGGATGAAATTTTTCAAAATTCTCTAAGTTAGAATAGAGTAAGAAAGAGGAAATTCCAAGAGAGGTTGTCAAAAGCTTTAGAGATGTCCATTTTGAATAGGATGTTACCACCTCTGATAGAAGCATCCAGATCATGAATCAGCTCTTGGGTGAGAAGAATGTTATTAGATATAGCTCTACCATTAATGAAACCAGTTTGGTTGAGGGAAACAATTTTAGGAAGCAGAGGACTAATTCTATTGGCAATCAATTTAGCAATTAGTTTATGAAAGAAGGTGCAAAGGCTGATAGGTCTGAAATCACCCCAAGATTCATGATTATTAATTTTAGGAATGAGGACAATGGAAGTGCTAGAAAAATATCTAGGTAAGGGATTGCCATTAAATAAATCAACGATAGCATCGACTAAATTAGACTTAATAATAGGCCAACAATGCTGAAAAAAATTGAGTTGTGTAGCCTTCAGGGCCAGCAATAGATTCAGCGTTCATGCTATTAAGAATTCTACCAATCTCAGCTTCCCTAGGAACCATATTAAGCAAGTGATTGTCATCATTAGTAATTATTGAGGGAATCAAGTGGGAGTTGGAGATAGCTTCTAAAGGAAGGTTTTTGTTCAATAAGTTTTTAAAATGATGGGTGAAATAATCTTTAATATCATTATTGTCAGTGATCCAATTGACGTTATCACTTTTAATTTTTTTAATAGAGTTTAATGCTCTATTTTTTTGGAAGAGAGCATGGAAATATCTAGTATTTATGTCGCCATCAGCAATATGTTTGCTAGCAACCTTTTACCGCCAATAGGTTTCTTCCATATTCTAATAGCTAACCAAGTTATCTTTGGCTTCATTCAAGTCCTCAAGTTTAGTGGAATCTGTCAAAACAACATTTTCAAGAGAACAAACCAATTGTTCCATGTTTTTGATATTGGCAAAGAGATTTGTCAAATGATGCTTATTCCACCAATTAAGGTTTTGTTTAAGCCTTTCAAGATTAAGCCAGAGGTGAATCATGCCTTTAATAGAATTATCAGGGTGAAGGGGGGCCATCTAATTGATGGAGACAACATTTAAGAAATCAATGTGTTGGATCCACATATTTTGGAATCTAAAAGAGGTAGAGGAGGTTAATCTACTAGAGGGATTTTTGATAGATATCAAAAGAGGATAATGATCAGACAAAGTTCTACTCAAATGCTCAACTGAAGTATGAGGCCATTGATTGATCCAGAGAGAATTAAAAAGAATCATGTCTAACTGTTGCCAGAGTCTAGAGTTATGCCAAGTATAATATGAACCCAAATAGCTAATATCAATCAGATTGCAATCAAGAATCATATTAGAAAATTCTTCTATGGAATGAACATTAGGAGAGCAACCTCCCCTTCTTTCTAAGTAAGGGAGAATAGTGTTAAAATCACCCCTACCAACCAGGTTTTGTTGATCGAGAAGGCAAAGGTTCTTAAATTATCCCAAAGGATGTTCCTACCTGCTCTATTACAAGAAGAATAAATAAAGGAATCTAGAGCAGAGAAATCACCTAATGAGATGTGGACATTAACCAATTGTTGAAGATCATCAAGGATAGATATATTGACTAAATTATTCCAAAAACACCAAATTTTATTACTAATATTATAAAAGAAGTTGTGAAAGCTGAGCGTTCTAGCAACATGGTTGATCTTAGAAGAGTGTATGAAAGGTTCAATAACAACAAGTAAGGCTATGTTATGAATATGACAGAGACTTCTAATACAGTTGCAGACAATGAAAGTCCCAATACCTCAAACATTCCAAATTAGTAAGTTGATCATAATAAAATATGAAAAAAAAAGAAGAGAGATAGCTAAAGATATAATAAACCAAGAAGAAAAGGAAAATAGAAACATTTATGTATGGGAAGTTAGGGAAGATCTAGTAGTTCTAGTGGATCTATTAGTGAACATTTTTGCTTTAAGTGATTTTTTTTAAATAGTTTGAAATGGTCTATCTTTGTCCAAAGAATCACCATCCGAGAGAGACTAATTTGTGATATTCAGAATAGGACCTGTATTAGTCAAAGCATTTCTAATGGTAATTTCCCCTTCCTCAATGTCAGAATTAAGCTGAGAGAGTGGGTTAGCATGCATATCACTTAAAGTGTAGGAGAAGGAGAGGTTCTGAAGCCATTAATTGCACAGATTTCAGGATCAATTTCAGAATTAGTTTTCAGATTTTATTCCATCATCAAAGGATCAGCTTCAAAATTTGTTTTCAGATTTTGTTCCAACCACAAATTTCCATTCAAATCACCACTAAGGGTCATATGAGTCTCCTCGGGTTCACTAGCCAAGAGGGGTAGGTTAGACTGAATCAAGGTATTGTCTTGAGGAGGAAAATTATTATAATTAGGATTTAGGGTTTAGGGTTAAGGGTTTAGGGTTTAGGTTTTAGGGTTTAGGGTTTAGGATTTAGGGTTTTTAGGGTTTAGGGTTTAGGTTTTAAGTCTAGGGTTCAGGTTTTAGTTTAGGGTTTAAGGTTTTTGGTTTTTTTTAACATAGAACAAATTCAAATTTAGCATTTCTTCTTTTTGATTTCATCAACCAAGTAACATACCAAGTTTTTAAGATAAAAAATTAGCACGCATAAATCAAAAATCCTAGATAACTAGAACCGTCTCTAATATAAAGACATAGTTCCATATGCAGCAGATCAGATTGGCCATTCTTCCATTTCTCTAGTTCCCTTAGAACCACCCCGTCTCTCTTTTAGCGGGATCCTCCATCATATCCCAGATCTCTCCCTCAACCACCACCACGGTTGTAACATACGTCGCTCCTCCCACTTCAATAACCACCACTACTTGGACCACCACCTCCATATCCACCAGCACCGCAAGATCCCCCACCACCACTATGATAACGGTCGCCACCATCTTCACCTCCAGCACCAGATCTAGATTGAGCCTAGGTGGCGATGATGTTTCTGTCGTCAAGGTTATGCCCATTCTTGGGTTTAGGGTTAGTTTAGGGTTTAGAATTTAGGATTATTTTTTAATATATTTAGTTAATTTAGGTTTAGGTTTAGGGTTTAGGGTTTAAGGTTAGGGTTTATGGTTTAGGGTTTAAGGTTTAGAGTTCAGGATTTAGGGTTTTAGGGTTTATGCCTTTAGGGTTTAGGGTTTAGGGTAAGGGTCTAGGGTTTACGGTTTAAGGTTTAGTGTTTAGGTTTTATGATTTAGGGTTTTAAGGGTTTAGGGTATTTTAGGTTTTGTGTTTTTTAGGTTTAGGGTTGTAGGTTTAGGGTTTAGGGATTAGGGTTAGTTTTATGGTCTAGGGCTTAGGGTTTAGGGTTAAGGGTTTAAGATTTTGGGTTTAGGGTTTTATTTTAAAAAAATTAGGTAAACAGATAGGTTTAGGTTTATTTTGTTTATTTCTTATTTATTTTAGTTTATTTTACTTTTTTATTTTTACTTAGGTTTATTTTTATTTAGTTTAGTTCATTTATTTTAAGTTTACTTATTTTAGTTTAGGTTTTTTATTTTAGTTTATTTTTTATGTCTAGGTTTAACTTTATGCTTTTTTTTTAGTTTAGTTTTAATTTTATTTTACTTTTTAGGTTTAGTTTTATTTTTTATTTTTAGGTTTAGGTTTAGGTTTTTTTTTAGGTCTCGATTTTTGGTTTTTATTTTAGGTTTATTTTTAAGTTTTATTTTTTATTTAGGTTTAGGTTTCTTTTTAGTTCATTTTATTTTATTTAGTTTAGGGTTTAGATTTAGTTTATTTTAGGTTTAGGTTATTTTATTTTAGCCTTTTTTGTTTAGATTTAGGTTTATTTCATTTTGTTTATTTTAAGTTTAGGTTTTTTTTTTTAGTTTAGGGTTTAGGTTTTATATTTTATTTAATTTTAGGTTTTATTTTTAGGTTTATTTTTTGGTTTAGGTTTTCATTTAGTTTTTATGTTATTTTATTTTAGGTTTATTTTATTTTTATTTGATGCTTAGTTTTTATTTTATTTAGGTTTTTTTATCTTGATTTTTATTTTATTTTTTAGTTTAGTTTAGGTTTTTATTTATTTTATTTTAGTTTAGTTTTTTATTTTTTATTTTATTTTATTTCTACATTTATGTTTAGGTTTTGGTTTTTGTTTAGGTTTAAGTTTAGGTTTAGGTTTATGTTCATGTTTTAGTTTAGGTATTTTTATTTTATTTTTTATTTTATTTAGGTTTAGGTTTTTTTATTTATTTTATTTTTAGGTTTTATTTAGTTAGGTTTAGGTTTTTAGGTTTTTAGGTTTTTTAAGGTTTAGGGTTCAGGGTTTAAGATTTGGGATTTAGGGTTTAAGGATTAGGGTTGTAGGTTTTAGGGTTTAGGGTTTAGGGTTTAGGCTTTAGGCTTTAGGGTTTTGGGTTTAGGGTTTAGGGTTTAGGGTTTTAAGGTTTAGGGTTTAGGGTTTAAGGTTGTAGGTTTAGAGTTTAGGGTTTAAGGTTTAGGGTTTAGGGTTTAGGGTTAGGGCTTTTTTTATTTTTTTAGTTTTGTTATTTTTTTTTAAAAAATAAGTCAACTGATAGGTTAGGGTTTATTTAGATTATTTGATTTATTTATTATTTATTTTTATTTTTATTTAGCTTTATTTTTATTTTATTTAATTTAGTTTATTTATTTTAGGTTTATTTATTTTAGTTTAGGGTTTTTATTTTAGTTTATTATTTAGGTTTATGTTTAGGTTTAGGTTTATTTTTTAGTTTAGTTTTATTTTTATTTTATTTTTTAGTTTATGTTTTATTTTTTATTTTTTGATTTAGGTTTACATTTTATTTTATTTTTTTAGGTTTAGGTTTTAGGATTTTACTTTAAGTTTATTTTTAGGTTTTATTTTTTAGTTTAGGTTTAGGTCTAATTTAATTTTATTTTATCTTATTTAGGGTTTACGTTTAAGTTTAGGTTTAGGTTTTATATATTATAATTTAATTTTTTTTAGTTTAGGTTTAGGCTATTTTTATTTTTATTTTAGGTTTAGATTTTTTTTTAGTTTAGTGTTTAGGTTTTATTCTTAGGTCTTATTTTTAGGTTTAGATTTTTATTTGGTTTTTAATTTATTTTGTTTTAGGTTTATTTTATTTTTATTTTAGCTTTAATTTTTATTTGATTTAGGTTTTTTATTTTTTTACTTTATTTTAGGTTTTCTATATTTTATTTTAGTTTAGTTTTATTTTTTCTTTTATTTTCTTTTTAGGTTTAAGTTTTGGTTTTGGTTTAGGTTTAGTTTTTAGTTTAGGATTTTATTTTATTTTAATTTTTTTTTTATTTTAGTTTTGGTTTATTTATTTATTTTATTTTTAGGTTGTATTTAGTTTAGGTTTAGGCTTTTTAGCTTTTTAAGGTTTAGGGTTTAAGGTTAATTGAGCATTTAGGGTTTAAGGTTTTGGGTTTAGGGTTTTGATTTTAGGGTTTAGGGTTTAGGGTTAAGGGTTTTAGGGTTTAGGGTTTAGGGTTTAGGGTTTAGGGTTTAGGGAATTTAGGGATTAAGGTTAAGGGTTTAGGTTGCAGGTCTGGGGTTTAACTTTGAGTTTAGGATTTAGGTTTTTTTTTAAGTAGAGAATAAATTCAGATTCAACATATATTCTTTTAGATTTCATCAACCAAGTAACACACCAAGTTTTTTAAGGCATAAATGACAACATAGATAAAAAATGAGCACACATTGAGCTATTCAAAAAATCTAGATAACTAGAACCATTTTACTATAAAGACACAATTCCATAAGCAGCAGATCAGATCAACCGTTCTTTTGTTTCTCCAGATCCCATCAAAACTGCCCTGGCCTCTCGAGTAGCAGGATCCACCATCATATCCCTGATCTCGCCCTAGGCCACCACCACAGCTGTAGCCGCTGTCACTCCTCCCACCACCATAACCACCACTACTCTGACCACCACCACCATATCCACCAACACCTCCAGATCCCCCACTACCACTGTGATAAATGCTGTCTCCGCCTTCGCCTCCATCGCCAGATCTAAACTGAGCCTGGTCACAATGATGTTCCTACCGATAAGGTTTTGTCCATTCTTAGCATTTAGATTTAGGTTTAGGTTTATTAGGTTTTTAGGTTTAGATTTATTTTTTAATTTATTTAGTTACTTTAGGTTTAAGTTTAGGGTTTAGGGTTTATGTTTTAGTTATTTTAGTTTAGATTTTATTTTATTTTATTTTGTTAATTTTACTTTTATTTTAGGGTTAGGTTTTTTGTTTAGTTTAGGGTTTGGGTTTTATTTTTGATTTATTTTTAGGTTTTATTTTTAGTTTTATTTTTTAGGGTTAGGTTTTTATTTTGTTGTTATTTTATTTTATTTTAAGTTTATTTTATTTTTTTATGTTCAATTTTATTTTAGTAAGGTTTTTTATTCTTATGTTTATTTTATTTTTTTAGTTTATTTTAGGTTTTTCTTGAATTTATTTTAGTTTATTTTTAATTTTTAATTTTAATTTTAGTTTTAGGTTTAAGTTTTAGTTTAGGTTTTTATTTTATTTTAATATTTTTATTTTGTTTTTAGTTTTTTTTGTTCATTTTATTTTTAGGTTTAGGTTTTTAAATTTTTAGTGTTTAGAGTTTAGGGTTTAGGGTTTTAGGGTTTATGGTTTAGGGCTTAGGGTTTAGTGTTCAGGCTTTAAGGTTTAGGGTTTTTAGGGTTTAGGATTTAGGGTTTAGGGCCTAGGGTTTAAGGTTTAGGGTTTAGGGTTAGTTCAGGGTTTTGGGTTTAGGGTTTGGGGTTTTTTGGGGTTCTAGGTTTAGGGTTGTAGGTTTAGGGTTTAAGGTTAATTTTAGGGTTTACGGTTTAGGATTTAGGGTTTAGGGTTTATGTTTTAGGGTTTATGTATTTTTTTTAGAAAAAGTTAAGTAAACTAGTAGGTTTAGTTTTATTTAGTTTATCTTTTATTTATATTAGGTTTATTTATTTTATTTTTTAATTTTATTTTAGTTTATTCTTTAAGTTTAGGTATTAAGTTTATGTTAATATTTTAGTTTATTTTTATTTTTAATTTATTTTTGAGGTTTAGGTTTTATTTTTAATTTTTATGTTTAGGTTTAGGTTTTTATTTTATTTTCTTATGTTTAGGTTTTTGGTTTTTATTTTAGGTTTATTTTTATGTTTTATTTTTTAGTTTAGGTCTAGGTTAATTTTTAATTTATTTTATTTTATTTAGTTTAGGGTTTAGGTTTAGTTTATTTTCGGTTTAGCTTTAGGTTTATTTATTTTAGTTTCATTTATTTTAGTTGAGGTTTAGGTTTAGTTTATCGTGTATATTTTAGCTTTAGGTTTTCTTTTTATGTTTGGTTTTAAGTTTTATTTTTTATTTATTTTTAGGTTTATTTCTTTTAGGGTTTCAGCTTTTTATTTTAGTTTTTTATTTTATTTCATTTTAGGTTTATTTTATTTTTATTTTACCTTTATTTTATATTTTATTTTTACTTGTAGGTTTTATTTATTTTATTTTAATTTTTTTAGTTTTAGGTTTAGGTTTACGTTTAGGCTTAGGTTTAAGTGTTAATTTATATTTTTATTTTATTTTTTTACTTTATTTTATTTAGGTTTAGGTTTATTTATTTTATTTTTAGGTTTTATTTTGTTTAAGTTTAGGTTTTGTTTTAGTTTAGTGGCTCAGTGTTTAGTGGTTGTAAATTTTAGGGTTAGGGTTTCAGATTTAGCATTTAGGGTTCAGGGTTTAGGGTTTAGGTAGGTTTAGGGTTGGGTCAGGGTGGTTTGGGTTTTGGTTTATTTATTTATTTATTTTTTCATTTTTTTTTAAATTCAACAAGCAGTTTAGTTTATTATTATTTATTTATTTTATATTTTATTTAGTTTATTTTTAATTTTATTTAGTTTATTTTATTTTAGGTTTATTTATTTTAGTTTACTTTTTAGGTTTAGGTTTAAGTTTATTTTTTATTTAGTTTATTTTTATTTTATTTTTTAGGTTTAGTTTTATATTTTATTTTAGGTTTAGTTTTAAGTTTTATTTTATTTTTAGGCTGAGGTTTGCCTTTATTTTAGGTTTTATTTTATTATTTTAGTTTAGATTTGGGGTTATTTTAGTTTATTTTATTATTTAGTTTAAGTTTAGGTTTATTTTATTGGGTTATTTTCAGTTTTATTTATCTTACTTTAGTTTTATCTGTGACAGTTTGAAGTTTATTATTTTATTTAGACTTTTTTTTAGTTTAGTTTAGGTTTTTATATATTTTATTTTATTTTAGTTTTTCTTTTTTATTTTATTTTCTTTTTAGATTAGGTTTAAGTTTAGGTTCTAGTTTATGTTTTTATTTTATTGTAATTTTTTATTTTACTTTGTTTAGGTTTTTATATTTATTTTATTTTTAGGTTTTATTTAGTTTAGGTTTAGTTTTTTAGCATTTTAGGGTTTAGGGTTTAGGGTTTAGGTTTTAGGTTTTTATTTTAGTTTTATTTTTTAGTTTAGGTTTAGGTTTATTTTATTTTATTTATTTTATTTTATTTATTTTATTTTGTTTATTTTATTTTTATTTTAGGATTAGTTTTATTTTTAGTTTAGGGTTTGGTTATTTTTAGGTTTTAGTTTAGGTTTATTTTTTAGGTTTAAGTTTTTATTTAGTTTTTATCTTCTTTTATTTTAGGTTTATTTTATTTTTAATTTATGTTTAGTTTTTATTTTATTTAGGTTTTTTATTCTTAGGTTTATTTTACTTTTTAGTTTAGTTTAGGTTTTTATTTATTATATTTTGGTTTATTTTTATTAGTTTATTTTATTCTATTTTTAGGATTAGTTTAGGATTTAGTTTAGGTTTTTATTTTATTTTATTTTTTATTATATTTAGGTTTAGGTTTTTTTTATTTATTTTATTTTTAGGTTTTATTTAGTTTAGGTTTAGTTTTTAGGTTTTTAGGGTTTAGGGTTTAGGTTTAGGGTTTTTTTTAGGTTTAGGGTTTTAAGGTTTAGGGATTAGGTTTAGGTTTATGGTTTAGTGTTTAGGCTTTAGGGTTTAGGGTTTAGTTAGCTTTAGGTTTAGTTGGATTTAAGTTTAGGGTTTAAGTTTAGTTTAGGTTTTAGCATTTAGGGTTTTAGTTTTTTGGGTTTTATTTAGGTTAATTTATTTAGGGTTTAGTGATTTAAGGTTTAGTGTTTAGGTTTAGTTAGTTAGGGTTATATTGTGGTTTAGAGTTTAGGGTTTAAACTTTAGGTTTAGGTTTAGGTTGTTTAGGGTTTAGGGTTTAGGGTTGTAGGTAGGCTTAGTTAGTTTTATTTTAGGGTTTAGGATTTAGGATTTAGGGTTTAAGATTTTTTCTTTAAAATTAAACCAAATAGGTTTAGTTTTAGTTTATTTTTATTTATTTTATTTTATTTTATTTTTATTTACTTTTATTTTATTTAGTTTAGTTTATTTATTTTAGGTTTGTTTATTTTAATTTAGGTTTTTTATTTTAGTTTATTTTTTAAGTTTAAGTTTAAGTTTAAGTTTATGTTTTTATTTTAGTTTAGTTTTATTTTTTATTTTTTGGTATATGTTTAAGTTTTTATTTTCTTTTTTTAGGTTTAGGGTTTAGGTTTTTATTTTAGGTTTATTTTTAGGTTTTTTTTTAAGTTTATGTTTAGGATTATTTTTAGTTTAGTTTATTTTATTTTGTTTAGGGTTTATGTTTAGGTTTTATTATTTTATTTTAGTTTATTTTAGTTTAGGTTTATGTTTATTTTATTTTGTTTATTTTAGGTTTAAGTTTTTTTTTAGTTTAGGGTTTAGGTTTTATTTTTTATTTATTTTTAGGTTTATTTTTTAGGTTTAGGTTTTATTTAGTTTTTTATTTTATTTAGGGTTTTGTGCCCCCAACCTTTAAGATCTTTGATGGCAGTGGGAGCTCACGATAACTCATTGCACACTTTAGAGCTGGCTGTTGCAACACCGACGGCAACAAGGCACTCCTCTTTTGCCTTTTCGTTAGCAGTCTATTAGGTATTGCATTTGGCTGGTATGCTGAATTGCCTAACAGTTCTGTGAAGACTTTTGCTGAGTTGGAAGAACTCTTCATCAAAAGGTTTGCTGGAGCTCAGCAGAGGGTGACTGTAGGAGACCTCATTGTAGAGAAATAGAAACTTAACAAGTCCCTTGATGTTTACATTCTTAGGTGGCGCAACTTGAACATGAAATGCGAACCACAACTGTCCGAACAGCATGCCATTGAGATTTTACTCAAGAATATCCATGGCCCGGTCGATTTCATGCTTAAGGACTTTACCATCAAAACTTTCAAGAAATTAATCAACAAGGTGGCTAGCCTACAAGTGGAAGCCATATAATTGCCATTTCCTGACCAATCATCTAGGCCCAAGCTATAGAAGGTGTCCGACTTCTAGACTTATAACTTCCTGGAGTGGCTGCTAGCTAACTCCTCTGATTTTGAAACCAACTGGTCTGGTCTTATGAATTACAAGATAGCTTGGGTAGTTATTTAATTAGAAAGAGACTAAAGTTCTAAACACACTCCCTAAGAGACTAGAGCATGAGTGATATGAGCATATGACTTAATCAATAGATGCAAAATCTTTTCAAATTTTATTTCATTTTAGACACATCATTTTGATAGAGGCTTTAGGATTTATTATGCCTAAATGCATGATAAAATAGGTTATGGGTTAATTCAGCTAGAAGAAGGTGTTCTCCACCACAAGGGATGCCCTCACAGGTCAAGCATTCCTTCATCGTGCAAGGATGGAGATCCTTCATGTTCAAGAGAGAAAGAATATGCATACATGATGTGAAACATATAACCATACAATTAAGGGTTGTTAAATCTTTTAACTATCTTATTTATGTCTTAGGCTTTTTGATGAGCTTATGAGTTGTTTAAAATTTAGTTATAAGTGATTAGTTGGGTAGAAAAGTTCTTTTTATCCTAAGAGCCTAATCGTATCCAAGCCACCCATTAAAGCATCAATCATTTTAGAAACTATGAAAATCATGGCGTCTTAATGCACAATGTAAACATAACTATATTAAAGAATAAAAGGCCGATGTGTCGTAATGCATACAACCCAAGAGAGAAAAGATGGGTAGGAGCTCTACCTTTATACAACTAGAATAGGAAAGAATAATTATAATTGTATTAAATGCTATGGGGTTCTTCTTTCTTCATATCTCCATTTCGATTTGGTTCCTTCTTTGATTTGGATGGTGCTTGCTTCAAAGGCATCACGGGCACCCCAAGACAAAGCCTTGCCCTTGCTCATCCTAATCCCCCATAGGACTAATCCTAATTCCTATTACAAAAATTACATTTATGACAGAAAAGTAAATTTAACTACACTTGCAAAATAGAGGTTAGTTAAATCTACATATAATTCCAAGCAATTGTATTTATAATTTGGACTTAGCACCCTACATGGGTAATTAAGCCCACCTATCTAACTTGGATTATGCTTAAGGATTTAAACACGAGAGCATTCACATTTATTTTAAAGCATCCATTAAGCATAATCCCATGCAGAAAACATGATTAGGCTAATATTGGCCTATCATCTAGTCTACAAAGCATACACCCTAACATCTAATCTAAAATAGTACATCACAAAACAAAATATGCATCATATCATACACCATCCTAACTAAGAGCTAGAATTGGTGACTTAATTCTAATGTCTGTATTATTAAGGATTGTGTGGTAAGTGTTGTTAGGCATTAGTGTTGTATTTTCTAAGTGTAGAAGGATTCAATTTAACATGAAAGGTTGATTTCACTTGAAGTAGTTTAATTGATTTGAGAATTTTAATTTGTGTTTCCTTTTGTTTAGTTTGATTACACTTAGCAACTAAGTGTTATAAAGAAAGGAAAAGAGGATTTCCCTCTTTCATCCGTACCTTCAGTCACTTTCTAAAGTATATTAATTTGATTTAGTTCTCTTTAGTGAATGGCTTATTAAATGATTTAACTAATCCTAAGTTTAGGTTTACTTTAAATAACCCTATTGAAAATGAAAGGCATCATAAGATTAATTTAATTGAATTACTACCACATGACATATATTAAATCATTTCTTTCCATCACATGTAACATTCATATGATTTAATCCTAAGTGTATCTATACATGCAACATATTTTAGCACACTTATGATGAATGTATGTGTATGTTTAGAATTTATATTTTATTTAATTGAATTATTTAAACATATTTATTTAAAACTTTATCCAAATTCTTATACAAAAGGAAAATAAGAATGAAATTAAATAAACATGTTCCGTTGTTAAACCAGGGAAGTGAGGTAATCAAATGACCTCCTTGGGAGCTAGCTAAAACCTCATATTCTAGGGATGTCCATACCATATACCCATTTGCATTAAAACACATGTAAATTCATATACATGAACATAGGAAACAAGCTACAAATCATATGGTTAATTAATTCAACCACTTAGTCAATTATGAATGCATGCAATTTTAATGTAAAATGGGATTTTCATTCACTAATCACATATACATATTCATGTACAAAGATATAGGCAAGTATGTGTCATTATTAAACCAGGGAAGTGAGGTAATCAAATGACCTCCTTGGGGCTAACTATAGCCTTGTATTCCTAAGATGTCTAGACTATATACTTGCTTTCCGTGGACACACATGGATGTATACAGAAATGAGGGAAAGAAAAACATGCAAAGATTGTATATTTTTTTGATTGAATCATTTATATATATGAATTAAAGCTCTATCCAAATTCTAAGGTTGAAATAAATAAGAATGAAATCAAATGGGTATGTACCATTGCTAAACCATGAAAGTGAGGTAATCAAATGGCCTCCTTAGGGCTAGCTAAAGCCTCGTGTTCTCAGGATGTGTAGACTATATACCCATTACATTTCAATCTTATATAAATCAACACTTTAATAGAGGAAAGATAACTCACCATTCATACACTTAAGCTATAAGCACATGCATTTCTTATGTATTTATAACTAGCATCATAACACATATTATCATTCATTTATAAGCTTTTGAAAAATACATTTAGATTTAATAGTGATAATAGACACACATATATTAAATAAAATCAACACATGCAAGCTTACAGAAATGAAATCCATTTTATTTTACTTGATTTTGAAAAGATGGATGCATGAATTCAAATGACATACCAAATTTAATATGATTGGAAAGAGGACAATCAAATATAAGCATGTGATTCATTCAACCAAACTAGTTCTTAAGGACAATCAAAGCAAATAAGATTACTTAAAGCAAACCAAAGCTTCTTTATTAATTAAGTTTTGGATTTAATTTGATTTAAGGAGGAGAAGAGAAATCATCACTTGTTGTTTTAAACCCTTTCCCACATTAGTGATTTGATTTAATTTAAAGAAATGTAATTAACTTGATTTGATGTGTTAATTAAGTTGAACCTTTAATTAGATAAATTAATTACCCTTACCTATGTCACATTAAAGTAATTAACTAAATAATTATGAGCCAACATGATATGCATGGAAAATAAACTTGCAATGATCCTAAGAAATAAAAGGGGCCTAATGCAATTGGCTCATGATTAATAGTTAATTAGATTAAGGGACTTAGTTAATTACTATGGTTTTCTCAAACATGCATTTTAACCATAATTTCATTAAACTCCTTTAGGTTATTAAACACCTAAAGATCTACCCCATGATTTAATTAATTAAGGTCTGATGTCATTATGATTTCAATTTGATTAAGTGATTTAATTAATTAGTTAAATCTTAATTAATTTCATTTTAAAAAAGGGTTAAATGAACATAGGGAAAGGGGTCCCAACCCTATTCCTTAGTTCACTTGCTATTGAATAATGATTAATAAACTTAATTAACTAATTTATTACTATTCATGGGATTAATTAATCATTAATTAACTTAAAAGAGTAGTTTAGGTTTAATTAGTCAATTTTCCTAATTAAGTGAGCAATAAATCCCAAGAAAATCATGGAAGGTAGAGGTCATCCCATTAAATTAACCCATAAAATTTGGGATTAATTGCCTAAGTATTTAAGGAGTAATTAAGCGAATTAATTTTGTAATTAAACCTTAATTACTATTCAAAATTAGTTAAGATCATTTTTAATTTATTCTCCTTTGAAATACCTTTAAAATGAGTATTTATTTGCAATTTTTTTTCTCTATGCTTTTTTATGATTTTCATAAGTTTCAGCCATTAAAAATGATTAATTAAGCCTAATTAAACCTAATCCTGTTGGTGCCACATGGCGTGCTTTTCATGTGGTGCAGTGAGATTGGTTACTTAAAACTTATCCGACTCAATGCCTATGTGGCGGAGGCGGATGCACTTTCTCGCTCACCGTCCGATCTAAGATCAAACATCTACAATTAATGCCATAGCCTAATAGGATTAAATCATATCGATCTAGTAGATCTAATCATGACCATCCATTCTAATCATGCAAAATGGACGGTGCATGATCTAACATCACATGAGTGAGGGAGAATGGAGTCCGTCCGCCATTGCTCACTTGATCTGAGCTTACTCAAGCTTGGATCAACTCCAAAAGGATTTCACACCTTCATGCCATCGATCAAAGGGAATCCAATGGTCAAGATCACACGAGATGTAAGTTTTCCTCAAAAAGCTCCAACCCATATTTTTCAAAGGATAAGTTTTGGAAGCAGACCTCACCGGAGCTCAAGATCGGTGGCTCGAACAATTGAGGAAGCTTCATCTAGTGGAGATAAAGTCTTATTGACCAGCAATTGGATCAATTCCTAAATAAAAATTAAAATTAAAATAAACTAAAATAAATAGAAAATGAAATAAATAAACATAAACCTATCGATTTACTTAATTTTTTAAAAAAAACCCTAAACCTTAAACCATAAACTCTAAACCCTAAATCTTAAACCCTAAACCTTAAACCCTAAACCCTAAAACTAACCCTAAACCTACATCCTTTAAACCTAAAGCCAAAACCTAAAACCCTAAACTAACCCTAAATGCTAACCACTAAATCCTAAACCTTAAACCCTAAACCCTAAATCCTAAACCTAAAACCTAAACCCCAGCCCTAGCCCTAAATTGTAAACCCTAAACCCTAAACTACCCCTAAACCATAAACCCTAAAAACCCTAAGTCCTAAACCTTATACCTTAGACCCTAAACTAATCCTAAACCCTAAGCTAACCATAAGCCCTAAACCCTAAACCCTAAACTAAAAACTCTAAACCCTTAAAACCCTAATCCCTAAACCCTAAACACTAAACACTAAACCCTAAACCCTGTGTTGAGCTTTGCTGTCTTCCTTTACTATTGCTTTTCTCCAGGATATTAATAAGGGGGTTTTTTTCCTGGACTATTTCAAACCCTGAAAGCTTCATTTATATATCATATGATTAGGATGGTGTTAATTATAGGCTCATTGACTTGATTAGCAAAATTTCACTAAGTTGTCTCCTCTGCAATTTTCTTGTGGAGGGATTGTATGCTGGATTGCTTTCTTTCTTGGAAATGGCTACTAATGAGATTCTGGCTAAGATGGCTCACTCTCTTATGTTTATGTATTCTCATGTTAAGATGCATATATTGATGATATTTTTCTTGAATGAGACTCCCCATCCTTGACTCTTAGCAATTCTCTATATACTTTAGATAAGATTTTGCTTAGGTTTGCAGGTAGTAAAGCTCACAAGAATATCAACAACTGGGTGCTACCTCCTCACAGGTTTGTTGGCTATGATGGCTGTGATGATCTCACTCCCTATTGGCTCGGTAGTAGCTCATGTGATGTAACCCTTCTACTGAAGTTTGGATGCCCATACTTTCATATGCCCCAACAGGATGTGATTGAGCCTGAGCCTTTTCTATCACATTTCCTTACTAACATACTCATATTATATTATTTTCTTCAAACTTTTTGTCTGTATTACCTTAACTGTCCTAATCTCCCTCTTATTATAACTTTGCAGGTGATTCTCTCTCCTTCTTTTGCTGATCTGCTCTAGATTATCATGCATGCCCACATCCTCCAGAGCATTGGCTTTATTCTTATTTTAGCTTATTATGTTAACCATCTTGTATCTTTTGATTATTTTTATGCTTTCTTTTACTCTTGGATGTACTTAGATTGGGGATTTACTCCTTAGGCTTTGTAGCTCTTTGAACAGTAGTTCTGGAGTTTATCCCCTTTTAAGGACCTTATAACCCTCTTTTTGTGGCAATAAAATACCCTTGCATGGGGAAAAAAAAAAAACACTAAACCCTAAAAAAAAAAAAAATCCACAAACCCTAAACCCTAAACCTAAAAACCCTAAACCAAACTAAAAATAAAACCTAAACCTAAAGCCATAAAACCTAAAAATAAATCTAAACTAAATAAAACTTTAAAATAACAAAAACTAACTAAAAAATAAAATAAAAATAAAATAAACATAAAAAAACCTAAAAATAAAGTAAAATAAAAAAAATAAAAAATAAAACTAAAGATAAAATAAATAAAACATAAAATGAGACTAAAAAAAATAAAAAAAATAAAAATAAAATAAAAACTAAATAAAAACCTAAAACCTAAACCCAAAACTTAAAACAAAACCTAAACCTAATATGAAAATAAAATAAATGAAATAAAATAAACTAAACCTAAACTAAAATAAACTAAACTAAAATAAATAAAATCTAAACCTAAACCTAAAATAAACTAAACCTAAACTTAAACCAAAACTAAATAAAATAAAATAAACTAAAAATAAACCTAAACCTAAACTAAAAAATAAAACCTAAAAATAATCCTAAAATAAAAACCTAACAAAATATAATTAAAACCTAAACTTAAACCAAGAAATAGAAAATAAAACCTAAACCTAAACATAAATTTAAACCTAAAATATAAACTAAAATAAAAAACCTAAACTAAAATAAATATACCTTAAATAAATAAACTAAACTAAATAAAAATAAAAAATAGACCTAAATAAAAATAAAAGAATAAAATAAACTAAAATGAAAAAATAAACTAAATAAACCTAAAAAGCCCAGGCACCTTAAATCCTACCCTAAACCCTAAACTTATAATTCTACCTGCCCATAACCTACACTACCACTAAATAACTCCCTACCACTAAACTTAAACCCACCTCCCTCCATAAACCTAAACCCCTAACCATCCCTAAACCACCATAACCCTCTAAACTCCACACCCTAAACCTAAATCCACCCTAAACCCTAAATGCTCCCTCCACCACCATAACCCCCAAACCATCATACCCCATACCCTAAACCTAAACCTAAAGTAATTAAATAAATTAAAATAAACTTAAACACTAAAACCTTATAAACCTAAACCTAAATCTAAACCCTAAGAATGGGAAAAGCCTTGGCCAGCAAGAACATTAGTTAACTCTAAGTCCCATCAGGCACGTGGGCGAGGCGAGTTACTGATTGTGGTGGGGGATCTGGAGGTGCTGGTGGATATTAAGGTGGTGGTCGGAGTAGTGGTGGTTATGGAGGAAAGAAGAGCGATGGAGGTTACAAACATTGTGGTGGTGGAGGGAGAGATCGTGGATATTATGGTAGATCCTGCTACTCGAGAGGCTAGGCTGGTTTTAATGGGAACTGGAGAAACTAAAGAACGGCTGATTCAATCTGCTGCTTATGGAACTGTGCCTTTATAGTAAAGAAGATTCTAGTTATCTAGGGTTTTTGATTTGCTCTATGCGTGCCCATTTTTTATCTATGTCGTCGCTTGTGTCTCAGAGAACTTGGTGTGTTACTTGGTTGATGAAATCGAAAAGAAGAAATTTTGAATCTGAATTTATTCTCTATTAAAAAAACCAAAAATCATAAACCCTAAACTAAAACCTGAACCCTAAATATCAAACCTAAACCGTAAAAATAAATAAAAATATATAAAAATAAAAAAATCTAACCCTAGACCCTGAACCCTAAAACTAAATCTAAACCCTAATCCCTAAACCTTGAACTTACAACCCTAAAACCCCAAACCCTAAACTCTAAACCTTAAACCCGAATAATAAACTAATAAAACACTAAACTAAAGTAACTAAAACTAAAATTATTAAATAATAAACTAAAATAATAATAATAAATAAAAAACTAATAAAACAAACTAAACTAACTAAATAATAACTAAAAACTAATAAACTAATAATAACAACTAACTAAACTAATAAGTAATAACTAAATTAAACATAAAGAAAAGACCCCACTAATAAACTAACTAAAAAATAAACTAAACTAAAACTAATAAAACTAAACTAAACCTAAACTAATAACTTAAACTAAACTAATAAACTAACTAAACTAAACCCTAATAAATAACTAACTAATAGTAATAACTAACTAATAAACCTAAACCCTAAACATAAATAACTTAATAAATAACTAATTAATAATAAAACTAAACCAAATAACTAAACTAACTAAATTAAATCTAATAACTAATAAACTAAGTAATAAACTAATAACTAATATTAATAATAATAACTAACTAACTAATAATAATTAAACTAATAAAATATAAATTAGCTACTAAATAAAAACTAATAATAACTAAAACTAATAATAAAACTAAAAAAACTAATAAACTAAAACAAAATAACTAATAATAACTAACATTAAACTAATAAACTAATAATAAACTAAACTAATTAAAACTAATAACTAAACTAATAATAATAATAATAAACTAAGCTAATAATAAACTAAATAATAAATAAAACATAAATAAATAAACTAAACCTAATAATAAACTAATAATAATAATAAGCTAATAAAACTAACTAAACTAATAAACTAAAAACTAATCATAATAAAAAATAAGCTAAACTAAAAACAAAAAATAATTAAAAAACACCTAATAATAATAAAACCTAATAACATAAGAACTAACTAAACTAAACTAAAATTAATAATACTAAATAATAAATAACTAAACCTAAACTAAACTAATAAATATTAATAAACTAAATAAAAACTAGCTAATAATATCTAACTAATAATAATAAACTAATAATAACTAAACTAATAAACTAATATAATAATAATAACTAAAACTAATAATAATAATAAAATTAAATAAACTAAACACTAAACCCCTAAAACTAAACTAATAAAACTAATATAATAAAGTAATAATAACAAACTAAACTAAACTAAAATAACTAATAACTAAAATAATAAAATAAATAATAACTAAATAATAACTTGGCTCAACCGGTTGCCAATGTATTCGTTCTGGTTTTTATTTCTGGATGGTTGCTGTTTATTATGGAACTACTACTTGCTAGTTTTTGGGTACTATGGATGGAGCCTCCTCGGGCTCAACCGGTACCAGGATTCTGATGCTAATGAACATTATGTATCTCCCTTTCTGGTTTTACGTGGACTGCTTATTGTTATTTACAATTTTGGTGGCATTGGAGGTAACCTCTCAGTCGATCATTGGTACAGAGAAACTTGCATTCGATTTGTTTGGATATTCTAAGCTCTTGGTTGTACTTGATTTTCTTCACTTTTGTTTTTATCTTTTTATCCTTTTGTTGACAGCTGATTATAGCAATTTCCATGTAAGCTGTTTGTGATTTTTTACCTTCTTCTTTTCAAATATGTAACTATGTTTAATCTATGAAATCTGGGCCAGGCCCTCATTTTTCCCGAAAAAAAACTAAATAATAACTAAAAAAACTAATAAACTAATAATAAAGCTAAACTAAAACTAACAAATAACTAACTAATCAAACCTAATAAACTAATAAATAATAAACTAATAAAATTAATTAACTAAAAACTTAATAATAACTAATAAAATATTAAAACTAATAATAAACTCAATAAAGCTCATAAAACTAAAACTAATAATAAATAATTAATAACCTAAAACTAATAACTAATAAACTAATAAACTAACTAACTAAAAAAACTAACTAATAAAACAAAACTAATTAATAAATAAACCTAACCCTAATTAATAATAAACATTAAAACTAAGCTTATAAACTAATAATAATAATAATAAATAATAATAAATAACTAAATAACTAACTAAAACTAAACCCTAAACCTAAACTAATAAACCTTAAAAACTATGTAATAAATAAACACAGAATAACTAAGCCTAAACTAACTAACAAATAAGAAACTAATAATAAAACGCCTAACTAAAAAAATTAATAATAACTAACTAAAAATAAATTAATAAACTAATAACTAAATAAAATAAAATTAACTAAATAACTAAACTAAATAACTAGACTAATAAACCTAATAAATAAATTAATAGTAATAATAATAATAATAAATCAAACTAACAATAAATAAACTAATAAAAACTAATAATAATAATAATAATAACTAATAACTAATTAACTAAACTGATAAACTAATAATAATAAAACCAATAATAAACTAACTAATAGATAACTAAATAACTAAACCATAAACCCTAACTAAATAAATAAACTAAATAATAATAATAAAGCTAATAGTAATAAACATAATCTAACAATAATAATAAACTAAAAATACTAATCTAAAATAAAACAATTAATAAACCAACTAACTAAACTAATAATAATAATAAACAATAAATAACTAATAAAAACTAATAAAAAAGTAAACCATAAACTAAACTAAAAAAATAAATAATAATAAACTAATAAACCTAAACCCATAACTAAACTAATAAAACTAATAAACTAAACTAATAAACTAATAAATAAACTAACAAAACTATCTAATAAAACTAAAACCTAAAACTAACTAAAACCTAAATAATAATAAAACCATAAACTAATAATAATAATTAACTGAACTAAATAAATAACTAACTAACTAATAAACTAATAAACTACTATACAAACTAACTAAAAAACTAACTAATAAATTTAAACTAACTATTAATAAGCCTAAACTCTAATGAATAATAAACACTAAAACTAAACTAATAAACTAATAATAATAACTAAAACTAAACCTTACCAAGCTAATAAACCATAAAACTAATTAAATTAAATAAAAAATAACTAAACCTAATAAAACTAATAACTAATAATAAATTAATAATAAAACACAACTAAAAACTAATAATAACTAACTAATAATAAACTAATAAACTAATAACTAAGTAAAACAAAACAAACTAAATAACTAAACTAATAAACCTAATAAATAAACTAACAATAATAATAATAAAAAGAACTAACAATAACTAAATTAATAAAAAATAGCAATAATAATAATAATAATAATAATAATAACTAATAACTAATAACTAAAATAATAAACTAATAAAAAACTAATAAATAACTAAATAACTACCCTAAAAACCCTAACTATAAATAAATAAATAATAATAATAAAAATAATAATAATAAACATAAACTAATAATAATAATAAACTAAAAAAACTAATCTAAAAAAAAAACTAATAATAAACCAACTAACTGAACTAATAATAATAATAAATAATAAATAGCTAATAATACCTAATAAATAACTAAACCATAAACTAAACAAAAAAACTAATAATAATAAACTAATAAACCTAAACGCATAACTAAATTAATAAAACTAATAAACTAAACATATAAACTAATAAATAAACTAACAAAACTAAACTAGTAAAACTAAACCACTAACTAAAACTAACTAAAACCTAAATAATAATAAAACCATAAATAATATTAATAATTAACTAAACTAATAAAATAACTAACTAACTAATAATAGCTAAACTAACTAATAATAACTAAGAAATAAACTAAAAAAAACTAAACCCCCATAAGCAATTAATAAACTAACTAAATAAACTAATAAACTAAACCTAAACCACCCCCCTCCCCAATAAACTAAGCTAACATAATAATAACTAAAACTAAAACTAATAAAACTAAACTAATAGCCTAACTAAAACTAATATTAATAATAAACTAATAATAACCTAAAACTAATAAACACTAAAACTAAAAGCTAAACCCTAAAATAAAACTAACCCTCTTATTGAGAGATTTCAGGATCCCTCGCATTTTTGGTGAGTTTTCAAGTAATTTCTCTCTTGGTTTCCGTATAGATTATCGACTTTGGGCCAATCTTAACCTATTCTTGTACAATGCTGTTACTCATGGTGTCCGCTTCTTCAAATCCTTGGCATAAATCCCATGTGCTAATGGATCCCACTAGGGCATCAGATTTTTTTGTGTAATCCTACCTCTAAATTACCTGTTGTTACTAAATCTTTCAAAGTGGCTTTAGCATGTAAGAATTCCTCACCGAGCCTCCTTTGAATTTGCTTTATATTACTTTTATAGATACTCTGGCAATGATGAATTTAGATGAGGATATTGAAAGATTAGCTGAGCCTTTTAGTTTTGCTTTGATTGGAATGTTTTCATTTAAACGACCAATGATGGAAGATATTCATTTATTTTTTCATATCTTAAATTTATCTAGTTCTTTTTGTATTGGCCTGATTGATCCAAGGCATGTTTTGATTAAACTTTCTAATGACCTTGATTACAAAATAATTTTTTTATGCGTTCTTACTATGTTTTTATTTGTTGAATGCATATTCTAAAGTGGACACCTATGTTTGATGTTAATGAAGAGTCTCTTATTATTCCCATTTGGATTTCTTTACCTAACTTGCAAAGTCATTTATTTAATCATCATATTCTTCTATTGGGTTGATTTTTGGTCGTCCTTTACAAATTGATCAAGCAATAGCTGCTTCTTCTAGATTGTCTGTTGCTAGAATTCTTATAGAGATTGATATTACTAAAAAATATCTGAAAGAAATTTGGTTGGGTTCGGAGAAATGCTATTATTTTCAGAAAGTTGTTTTTGAGAACTTTACCATTTTTTGTAATCATTGTAAGATTCATGGGCATGAAATTTCTGAATGCTTTATTGGTCATCCCTCTATTAAGAAGAAAATCACCAGTAAGAATTCAATCATTGAGAAACATTGATGATTCTCTCAAGTTGGATAAAGAAAAATCTACTTTTCAAAATTTTGAAGTTTTCCAAAATTAGATTTCTGAATCTTCTGAAAAAGTTTTACCTATTAATGATTTCTCTAATGCGGAAGGTTATTTTGATGTTTCTAAAAAAGTTTTAAATAATAATCATGCTCTAAGTGTTTCTTTTGAAGATTCTATTAAAGGGAAGACTTTAGCGGTCATGGTTCATGATTCTAATGGTTTGGATGTTGTGCATAAGTCCTTTCATGATGATGGATCGAATATTGTTAATGCTAACACCATTTCTTCCAATCAATTGCATGTTGTTTCTCTTTCTCTTATGTCACTTTAGATCATGGGAAAGAGACAATTTCTTTGCCTTCTTTGATTTAAAATGGTGGTGAAAAGATTTTTCTTATTTATGATATTTTAACTTATGGTCCTGACAATCTTGTTAATATTGGTGATCCTTCTTTTAAAAAATAAGATTTAAATACCTGTGACAATTCTCTTATTATGAATATTTCTATTTTGGTTCAAAATGATGGTTTTTCTATGGATGGTAATTCTGTTCAAAATTTTGGTAATATGTTATGCGTTTCTATGGGATTTGAATATTATTTTAATCCCTTACCTGAAGATTATACTAAAAATCTAGATTCTACTTCTCTTGCTTCTTTTATGAATGAGTATAGGGAGGACACTCTTCAGATTTTGTTGGAAGGTGAAAATATAGATATCTTCTTAATAAAGCTATTTTTCCTCTTTCATTCACTTCTGATTCAAAAATGCATACTATTTCTGATTTTCCTTTGTCAGATGTTATGGATGATTCTGAATGCTCTTCTTTGAAATTGGTAACTTCTGTTGATCCCCATGCCTTTTATAATAATACTAATTCATTTTTAGATGGAGATTTTTCAGAGAAAGGGCATGGTTATAAAATAGTTTACAAGAAGAAAAAAAGTGTTCACATTTATTCCCCTCCTCACTTGCTGAGGGTTACTCATTCCAAAGCTTCTTGAAAATAATCTCTCCTATCCTTGGAAGGTTTTGCTTTTATTATTTTTTCTCATTGGTTGAGCTTTTACTCAGATGTTTTCTTGCTAGGAGTATTGGTTTTTGGCTAATTTTCCTCCTCGCTTGGTTTTTTGACTGCTTTGTTGGGTTTTTTTTTGGTGACCTTTGGCTGGTTGGTTTTATGCTGGTGGCTTTATTCTTATTGGCTTGCCTTCCATTGGTTGGTGCTTTTGCTCTCTTTGTTGGTGGTCGGTTGGGCATTTTATCCTTGGCGTGTGATTTTTCCATTGGTTGGCTATTTCTCTAACTATTTATTTTAGCTTCTTCTTCTATTTTTTTGTTTGGTTTAGTTCTCTTGCTCTTTTCCTGATAGTTGCTCTGTTTGGTAATTTGCTTTTGGTTGGTGCCTTGGTGTCTTTGGATTGGTGTTGTTGTGGGCTCTATTGGCTTGGTACCTTGGTGGCTTTAAATTGGTGTTGTTGTGGGCTCTATTGCCTTTGTCTTTAAGGGCTCTTTTTTTTTTGGGGTTGTCAGCTTCTTTTCTACCTCTTTTTAAAGAGGTGTTCATATTTTGTTATATTGGGATTGCCTTATTGTAATTTTATCTATTGGTCTTTTCTCTCTTTTTGTTTCCTTAGCTTCACTTTTTCTTTCGTTGTCTGGCTATTATGATAGGTTTGTATTTTTTTTGGATGTGATGGCTATGATGATATGATGAATTTTTTCCTTGATTTTTTTATGGCTGGTGACTTTTCCTATTTGTAACCTTTCTTTGAAGCTCGATACACTTAGGATTTGATGCCCCTCATTATTGTGATTATCCTTCTTTCCTCTTATATGGGCTTGAGTTTTCTTTTTCTCTTTATGTTTTATGATCTCCTTCTGGCTGAGATTTCTTGTAGGGTGTAGGTTCTCTTTTTCATTTGGTCTCTTCTTCTACTTGGAGGGAGCAGGAGTCTTACTGATGGTCTCTTTTTTCTTAGATGGCTGGAGTTGTCTTTAGTTGTAGGTTTCCTTTTCTTATGGATCTTTGTCTCTTTGGAGGTTCTTTTAGAGCTCCGTGGATTCTTCCCCTTTGTTGGCTTTTGCATGGCTTTTTTAGTTTTGTCTTTATCTTTTTTTTCTTTATTACTCTTTAATGTATTAGTTTAGGGACTAAACTCTTTAGGATTCTTTTATAGCTCATTTGAGCAGCAGTTTTTTTCTTTTTCAGTTTAGTCTCTAATATGGCCTTATTTTACCTATTTTCTGAGTAATAAATACCTTTTAGTTAAAAAAAATACTCCTAAACCCTAAAAGCCCTAAAGCCTAAACACTAAACTCGAATCCTAAACCCTAAACCCTAAAACCCTAAACCTTAAACCCTAAATGGTAAAGCCTAAACCCTTAAAACCTAAAAACCTAAACCTAAACTAAATAAAATGTAAAAATAAAATAAATAAAAAAAACCCAAATCTAAATAAAATAAAAAAATAAAATAACATAGAAACCTAAACTAAAACCTAAACCTAAATCTAAAATTAAAATAAAATAAAAAATAAAAATAAAAACCTAAACTAAACTAAAAAATAAAATAATCCTAACAATAAAAAACCTAAATAAAATAAAAATAAAATAAAATAAAATAAAAACTTAAACCTAAAGAATAAACATAAAAATAAAACCTAAAATAAATAAAAAATAAAACCTAAACCCTAAACTAAAAAAAAAACTAAACCTAAAATAAAAATAAAATAAACAAAATAAAATAAACCTAAACCTACACTAAAATAAACTAAACTAAAATAAATAAAACCTAAACCTAAACTTAAAATAAACTAAACCTAAACATAAACTTAATCAAAATAAAATAAAATAAAACTAAAAATAAATCTCAACCTAAAAAACTAAACAATAAAACCTAAAAATAAACCTAAAATAAAAACCTAAAACTTGAACCTACAAATATAAAATAAAAACCTAAACCTAAACCTAAAAATAAAAAATAAAACCTAAATCTAAAAAATAAAATAAAAATAAAACTCAACTAACAAATTAACATAAACCTATGCCTAAACCCAAAAAATAAACTAAAATAAAATACCTAAACTAAAATAAATAAACCTAAACAAAATAAACTAAACTAAATAAAAATAAAAAATAAACCTAAATAAAAAGAAAAAAATAAAATATACTAAAATAAATAAAAAATTAACTTAACCTAAACCTACCGATTTACTTAATTTGTTTAAAAAAACCCAACACCCTAAATCCTAAAATCTAAACCAGAAACACAAAACCCTAAAAAAAACCCTAAACCCTAAACCTTAAATCCTAAACTTACAACACTAAACCTTCAATCTTAAATCCTAAACCCTAAACCCTAAACCCTAAACCCTAAATATTAAACCCTAATGCCTAAAAAAACACTACACCCTAAGCCTTAAACCTTAAACCCTAAACACTAAACCCTAAACCCTAAACCCTAAACCCTAAAAACCTAAAAACCTAAACCCTAACTAAATAAAATCTAAAAATAAATAAATAGAAAAACCTAAACCTAAATTAAATAACATAATAAAATAAAATAAAACCCCAAATTAAAACTTAAACCAAAACCTAAAAATAAAATAAAATAAAATAAAAACTAAAATAAAATAAAATAAATAAAAACGTAAACTAAAGTAAAAAATAAAATAAATAAAATAAAAACTATAAAATAAAATAAAAATAAAAAATCTAATCCTAAAAGAGTAAACTTAAAATAAATCCTAAAAATAAATAAAAAATAAAAACAAAACCCTAAATTAAAAAAAAAACTAAACCTAAAATAAACAAAATAAAATAAACCTAATCCTAAACTAGGATAAATAAAACATAAACCAAAACCTAAAATAAACTAAACCCAAACCCTAAACTAAATAAAATAAAATAAACTAAAAATAAACTTAAACCTAAACTAAAAAAACCCTAAAATAAAAACGAAAAACCTAAACCAAAAAAATAAAATAAAAACCTAAAACCAAACCTTAACATAAAAAATAAAATAAAAATAAAACAAGGCTAAAAAATAAACATAAACCTAAACCTAAACCTAAAAAATAAACTAAAATAAAAAACCTAAACTAAAATAAATAAACTAGACTAAATAAAAATAAAAAATAAGATGAACTAAAATAAATAAAAACTAAACTAAATAAATTAAATAAACCTAAACATACTGGTTTACTTAATTTAAAAAAAAAACCTAAACACTAAACCCTTAACTCTAAACCCTAAATCTAAACCCTAAACCCTAAACCCTAAACCCTCAATCCTAAACCCAAAAACCATAAACGCTAAACCCTAAACCCTAAACCTAAACCTAAACCATAAACCCTAAAAGCTACAACCCAAAACCCAAAACCCTAAACCCCATACCATAAACCCTAAACACTAAACCCTAAACCCTAAACCATAAAAACCCAAAAACCTAAACCTAAACTAAATAAAACCTAAAAAATAATTAAATAAAAATACTTAAACCTAAATAAAAAATTTAAATAAATTAAAAAATTTAACTAAAACCTAAACCTAAACCTAAACCTAAGCCAATAAAATAAAATAAATATAAAAACTAAACTAAAATAAAATAAATAAAAACCTAAACTAAACTAAAAATAAAATAAACCTAAAAAATACAAAACCAAAATAAAATAAAAAACTAAATGTAAGATAAAATGAAATAAACCTAAAATAAAATAAAATAAAAACTAAATAAAAACCTAAACATGAATAATTAACCTAAAATAAAACCTAAAAGAAAACCTAAACCTAAAATAAATAAAATAAAATAAATCTAAACTTAAACTAAAATATATTAAAGTAAAATAAATAAACCTAAATCAAAACCTAAAATAAACTACACCTAATCCTAAACTAAATAAAATAAAATAAACTAATAATAAAACCAAACCTAAACTAAAAAATAAAACCTAAACTTAAAAAAAAAAACTTAAACTTAAAAAATAAAATAAAAAATAAAACTAAACTAAAAAATAAACATAAACCTAAACCAAGAAAAACTAAAATAAAACACATAAACTAAAATAAGTAACCGTAAATAAATAAATAAACTAAATAAAAATAAAAAATAAACCTAAATAAAAATAAAAAATAAAAATAACTAAAATAAATATAAAATAAACTAAATTAACTTAAACCTATAGGTTTACTGTGTTTTAAAAAAAAAACCTTAAACCCTAAACCCTCAAACTAACCCTAAACCCTAAACCCTAAATAAAAAATCCTAACCATAAACCCTAAACCCTAAACCTTAAACCATAAAACCCTAAGCCCTAAACCCTACACCTTAAAACCCTAAACCCTAATCCCTAAAACTTACAATCCTAAACCTAAAACCCTAAACCCTTAACCCTAAATCCTAAACCCTTAACCCTAAACCCTAAACTCTAAAAATCTAAAAACCTGCACCTAAACTACATAAAACCCATCAATAAAATAAATAAATAAACCTAAACCTAAATAAAATAAATAATTGAAATAAAATAAAAACTTAAACTAAAACCTAAACCCAAACCTAAACCTAAACCTAAACCTAAACATAAAAATAAAATAAAATAAAAAAATAAAAACTAAACTAAAATAAAATAAATAAAATCCTAAACTAAACTAAAAAAATAAAATAAACCTAAAAATAAAAAACCTAAATAAAATAAAAACTAAATGTATAATAAAAATAAAATAAAACAAAAATAAAATAAAATAAAAATAAAATAAAAACTTAAACTTAAAAAATAAAGTTAAAAATGAAACCTAAAAATAAATAAAAAATAAAACCTAAACCCTAAGCTAAAAACAACATAAACCTAAAATAAATAAAATAAAATAAACCTAAACCTAAATAAAGATAAATAAAACCTAAACGCAAACTTAAAATAAACTAACTGTAAACCAAAAACTAAATAAAATAAAATAAACTAAAAATAAACCTAAACCTAAACTAAAAAATAAAACCTAAAAATAAACCTAAAATAAAAACTTAAAAAATTAAAATAAGAATGAAAACCTAAACCTTAAAATAAAAATAAAACCTAAACCTAGAAAATAAGCATAAACCTTAACCTAAACCCAAAAAATAAACTAAAATAAAAAGCCTAGACTAATATAAATAAACATAAAAAAGTAAACAAAATTAAATAATAATTAAAAATAAACCTAAATAAAAATAAAAATAAAATAAAATAAAATAAAATTAAAAATAAACTAAATAAACCTAAACCTACCAGCTTACTTACTTTAAAAAAAACCCTAAACCATAAATCCAAAACACTAAACCCTAAATCATAAACGCTAAAACTAACCCTAAACCTACAACCCTAAACCCTAAAGCCTAAACGAACTCAAAACACTAAACTAACCCTAAACCGTAAAACATAAACCCTAAATCCTAAACCCTAACCCTAATCCTAAACCTTAAATCCTAAACCCTAAACCCTAAAACCTAAAGCCCTAAATCCTAAACCTTAAACTATCCCTAAACCCTTAAACCCTAAACGATAAAAACCTTAAACCCTGAACCCTAAACTAACCCTAAACCCTAAGCTAACCCTAAACCGTAAACCCTACACACTAAACCGTAAAACCTCAAAACCCTAAACCCTATAACCTAAACACTACCCCTAAACCCTAAACCCTAAACACTAAAACCTTAAATCCTAAATCCCTAAACCCTAAACCCTAAACCTTAAACCCTAAATATTTAAAAACCTAATAATAAAATAAAATAAAATCTAAGTCAAAATAAAATAAAATAAAAACCTAAACTAAAACCTAAGCCTAAACATAAAAAAATAATAAGATAAATAAAAATAAACTAAAATAAAATAAATAAAAACCTAAACCTAAGAGTAAAAAACCAAAATATAATAAAAACTAAATGTAAAATAAGAATAAAATAAACCTAAAATAAAAGAAAATAAAAACTAAGCCTAAAAAGACCCTAAAAATAAAACCTAAAATAAATAAAAAATAAAACCTATGCCTTAAACATGAAACGACCTAAACCTAAAATAAAAATAAAATAAACCTAAACCTAAACTAAAATAAACTAACCTAAAAAAAAACATAAACCTAAACCTAAAATAAACTAAACCTAAACCTAAACCTAAACCTAACCTAAATAAAATAAAATAAACTAAAAATAAATGAAAACCTAAACTAAAAAATAAAACTTAGAAATAAACCAAAAATAAAAACTTAAAACCTAAACCTAAAAAAATAAAATAAAAACCTAAACCTAAACCTAAAAATAAAAAAACCTAAACCTCAAAAGTAAAACCAAATTAAAACCCAACTAAAAAATAAACAAGAACCTAAAAAATAAAATAAAATAAAAATCCTAAACTAAAACAAATAAACCCAAAATAGATAAACTAAACTAAATAAAAATACCAAATAAACCTAAATAAAAATAGAAAATAAAATAAACTAAAATAAAAAAATAAACAAAATAAGCTAAATGAACCTAAAGCCACCAATTTGCTTAATTTAAAGAAATATATATAAGCCCTAAATCCTAAACCCTAAACCCTAAACCTACAACCTACAACCCTAAACCCTAAACCCTAAAACCTTAAACCCTAAACCCTAAACCTTAAACCGTAAACCCTAAACCCTAAACCCTCAGTCCTAAACCCTAAACCCTAAACCCTAAAACCTAAAACCCTAAACCCTAAACCCTAAAACCCTAAATCCTAAACCCTAAACCCTAAACCCTAAACCCTAAACCCTAAAACCTACAACTGTAAACCCTAAACCCTAAACTAACCCTAAACCATAAACCCTAAACTAACCTTAAACACTAAGAATAAATAACCTTGATGGAGGAACATCACCGCCAACTAGGCTCGCCTAGGTGGAGGTGAAGGCAAAGGTGGCGGTTATCGCAGTGGTGGTGGAAAATTTGGGGGTTCTGGTGGATAAGGAGGTGGTGGTCGGAGCATGGTGGTTATGGAAGTAGGAGGAGTGACAGAGTTTACTGTCGTGATGGTGGCAAAGGGAGAGATCAGGGATATGATGGCAGATCCTGCTACTCGAGAGGCGGGGTGGTTTTGATAGGAATTGGAGAAACTAAAGAATGATCGATTTGATTTGCTGCTTATGGAACTGTGTCTTTATAATAGAGATAGTTCTACATATCTAGAGTTTCTATGGGTGCTCATTTTTGGTCTATGTCATCGTTTGGGTCTTAGAAAACTTGGGGTGCTACTTGGTTCATGAAATCAGAAAGAAGAAATGTTGAATCCGAATTTGTTCTCTGTTTAAAAAAATAAAACCTTAAACCCTTAACCCTAAACAAAAATTTAAACCCTAAACCTAAATCTTAAACACTAAACCCTAAACCCCAAACCCTAAACCTTAAACCCTAAACCCTAAACTCTAAACTAATCCTAAACCCTAAACCTTAAAAAGCTAGAAACCTAAACCTATAATAAATAAAACCAAAAAATAAAATAAATAAAAAAAATATAAACCTAAAAAAATAAATAAAATAAAAATAAAAACTAAAACTTAAACATAAACCTAAACCTAAAAAGAAAATAAAATAAAAATTTAAAACTAAAATAAAATAAAATAAATAAAAACCTAAACTAAATCGAAAATTAAAAAACATAAATAAAATAAAAATTGAACCTAAATTAAAAATAAAATAAACCTAAAATCAAATTAAATAAAAAATAAATAGAAACCTAAAAAATAAACCTAAAAATAAAATCCACAAATAAATAAATAAAAAAACTAAATCCTAAACCAAAAAAACTCTAAACCTAAAATAAAAATAAAATAAATAAACTAAAATAAACCTAAACTAAAATAAATAAATCCTAAACCTAAACCTAAAATAAACTTAACCAAAGCCTAAACCTCAAATAAATAAATTTAAATAAACTAAAACTAAACCTAAACAAGAACTAAAAAATAAAAAATAAAAATAAACTGAAAATAAAAACCTAAAACCAAAACGTAAAAAAATAAAATAAATACTTAAACTTAAACCTAAAAATAAAAAATAAAAGAAAAATAAAACTCAACTAAAAAATAAACTTTAACATAAAAAGTAATTAAAATAAAAAACCTAAACTAAAATAAATAAACCTAAAATAAATTAACTAAACTAAATAAAAATAAAAAATATACCAAAATAAAAATAAAAAATAAAATAAACTTAAATAAATAAAAAATAAACTAAATAAACCTAAACCGTAAATCCTAAACCCTAAACCCTAAACCCTAAACCGCCAACCCTAAACCATAAACCCTAAACCCTAAACCCCAAACCTAAAAACCCAAAAACCTAAACCTAAACTAAATAAAACTTAAAAAATAAATATAATAAATAAACCTAAACCTAAATAAAATAAAATAAAATAAAAACCTAAACTAAGACCTGAACCTAAACTTAAACCTAAACCTAAAAATAAAATAAAATAAAAAATAAAAACTAAACTAAAATAAAATGAATAAAAACCTAAACTAAACTAAAAAAATAAAATAAACCTAAAAATTTAAAACCTAAATAAAATAAAATCCAAAAACAAAAAATAAAATTAAAATAAACTAAAAATAAAGTAAAATAAAATCTAAATAAAAACCTAAACTTAAAAACAAAACATAAAAATAAAACCTTAAAATAAATAAAAAATAAAACCTAAACCCTAATCTAAAAAAATCTAAACCTAAAGTAAACAAAATAAAATAAAGCTAAGCTTAAACTAAAATAAAATAAATAAAAATAAATAATACCTAAACCTAAACCTATAATAAATTTATCTTAAACCCAAAACTAAATAAAATAAACTAATAATAAACCTAAACATAAACTCAAAAATAAAATTCTAAAAATAAACCTAAAAAATAAAATAAAAACCAAAACCTAAACCTAAAAATAAAAAATAAAACCTAAACCTAAAAAATAAAATATAAATATTAATAAATAAAAAATTAAATTTAAAACTAAACCTAAACAAAAAAAATAAACTAAAATAAATAAACTAAACTAAATAAGAATAAAAATAAGCCTAAATAAAATTTTTAAAAAATAAACTAAAATAAATAAAAAAATAAATTAACTAAATTAAATAAACATAAACCTACCAGTTTACCTAATTAAAAAAATTAAAAACTAAAAAAAGAAAAATAAAATAAAAAACCCTAACCTTAAACCCTTAGCCTTAAAATTAACCCTAAACCCTAAACCCTAAACCCTAAACCCTAAACCCTAAAACCTAAAACCCTAAACCCTAAACCCTAAACTCGAAACCCTAAACCCTAAACCCTAACCCTAAACCCTAAACCCTAAACCCTAAACCCTAAAAACCTAAAACCTAAAAATAAACTAAATAGAATCTAAAAATAAAATAAATAAATAAAACTTAAACCTAAATTAAATAAAAAAATAAAATAAAATGTAAAGCTAAACTAAAACCTAAACCTATACCTAAACTTAAACATAAAAATAAAATAAAAATAAAAACTAAAATAAAATAAAATAAATAAAAAGCTCAACTAAACTAAAAAATAAAATAACTAAAATATAAAAAACCTAAATAAAATAAAAGCTAAATGTAAAATAAAAATAAAATAAACCTAAAATAAAAAGAAATAAAAACTAAATGGAAACCTAAACTTAAAAAATAAACATAAAAATAAACCTAAAAATAAATAAAAAGTAAAACCTAAAACCTAAACTAAAAAAAAACTAAACCTAAAATAAACAAAAAAAATAATCTTAACCCTAAATTATAATAAATAAAGCATAAACCTAAACTTAAAATAAACTAAACCTAAACCTTAAACTTAATAAAATTAAATAAACTAAAAATAAACTTAAACCTAAACTAAACAAACCTAAAACCTAAACTAAAAAAATAAATAAATAAAAACCTAAACCTAAACCTAAAAATAATAAATAAAACTTAAAGTTAGAAAATAAAATTTAAACTCAATTAAATAAACTAGACTAAATAAAAAATAAACCTAAATAAAAATAAAAAAAATGAACTAAAATAAATTAAAATTAAAGTAAATAAATTAAATAAACCTAAATCTAAGGGTTTAGTTAATTTAAAAAAAGAAACCTAAACACTAAATCCTAAACCCTAAACCTTGAAACCCTAAACCCAAAAAACACTAAACCCAAAAACCATAAACCCTAAGCCATAAACCCTAAACCCTAAACCCTAAACCCCATAGCCTAAACCCTAAACCCTAAACCCTAAACCCTAAACCCTAAAAACCAAAAAACCTAAACCCTAAACTAAAAAAAACCTAAACTTAAAATAAATAAAATAAAATAAACCTAAACCTAAACTAAAATAATCTAAACTAAAATAATTAAAACCTAAACCTAAAACTACAATAAACTAAACTGGCATCCAAAACTAAATAAATAAACTAAAAATATACCTAAACATAAACTAAAAATTAAAACCTAAAAATAAACCAAAAAAAAAAAGAAAAAACCTAAGCTTAAAAAAATAAAATAAAAAGCAAAACCTAAACCTAAAAATAAAAAAATAAAACTTAAACCTAAAAAGTAAAATAAAAGTATAAATAAATAAAATAATAAACCTAAAAAATAAACTAAAATAAATAAACTAAACTAAATAAAAATAAAAATAAACCTAATTAAAATAATAAAATAAAATAAACTAAAATAAATAAATAAAATAAACTAACTAAACTAAATAAACATAAACCTACGAGTTCATTTAATTTAAAAAGAAAATCTAAACCATAAATTTTGAAACCCTTTACCCTAAAACTTAAACCCTAAACCCTAAACCCTAAAACTAACCCTAAACTTTAAACCCTAAACCTACATCCCTAATCCTACAACCCTAAACCCTAAACCCTAAACCCTAAACCCTAAACCCTAAAACCCTAAACCCTATACCTTAAACCTTAACCCTAAACCCTAAACCTTAAACTTAAAACCCTACACCCTATACCCTAAACATTAAACCCAAAACCCAAAGCCTAAAACCCTAAACCCTAAATCCTAAACCCTAAACCCTATAACCCTAAACTATAAACCTTAAACCCTAAACCCTAAAACCCCAAACCCTAAACCCTAAACTCTAAACCCTAAACCCTAAATCGTAAAACCTACAACCCTAAACCCTAAACTAACCTTAAACCCTAAGAACGGGCATAACCTTAATGGCAGGAACATCACCATCAACCAGCTCGCAGATTTGGTGGAGGCTAAGGTGGTGGTGGCTGCTATCATAGTGGGTGGTGGGGCATCTAGGTGTTGGGTGGATATAGGGGTTTTGGTGGATATGGAGGTGGTGGTCAGAGCAATGGTGGTTATGGAGGTGGGAGAAGCGACAGTCGTTAAAGCCGCAGTGGTGGTGGAGGGAGAGATCAGGGATATGATGGTGTATCTTGCTACTCGAGAGGCGGGGGTGGTTCTGATGGGAACTGCAGAAATTGAAGAACAGATGATCCGATCTGCTGCTTATGGAGTTGTGTCTTTATAGTACAAACGATTCTACTTATTTAGGGTTTTTGATTTACACTATAGGTGCTCATTTTTTACCTATGTCGTCGCTTGTGTCTTAGAAAGCTTGGGGTGCTACTTGGTTGACAAAACCAAAAAGAAGAAATATTTAATCTGAATTTCTCCTCTATTAAAAAAAGCTTAACCCTAAACCCTAATAATTGGCAAAACAGTAATGATAGGAACATCACCGTCAACTAGGATCACTCTAGATCTAACGGTGGAGGTGAAGGTGGAGGTGGCTATTATCATAGTGGTGGTGGGGGATCTAGTGGTGCTGGTGGATATGGAGGTGGTGGTCAGAGCAGTGGTGGTTATGGAGGTGGGAGGAGCAACAGAAGTTACAACTGTGGTGGTGGCGGAGGGAGAGATCGGGGATATGATGGCAGATCCTGCGACTCGAGAGGCGGGGATGGTTCTGATGGGAACTAGAGGAACTGAAGAATGTCCAATTGGATCAGCTTTCTATTAAACTATGTCTTTATAGTTGAGATGATTCTTCTTATCTAGGGTTTTTGATTTTCTCTATGGGTGCTCATTTTTTATCTATGCCATCGCTTGCATCTTAGAAAACTTGGGGTGATACTTGCTTCATGAAATCAAAAAGAAGAAATGCTGAATCTGAATTTATTCTCTGTTAAAAAAAACCTTAAACCTTAAATCCTAAATCCTAAACCAAAAACCTAAACCCCAAACCCTAAACTCCAAATCCTAAACCCTAAACCCTAAACCCTAAACACTAAACCATAAACCCTAAAAAGCTCTAAACTTAAACTTAAACTAAAAATAACCTAACAATAAAATATCTAAAAAAACCTAAACTAACATAAAATAAAATAAAAACATAAACTAAAACATATACCTAAACCTAAACCTAAAAAGAAAATAAAATAAAAATTAAAACACATCAAAAATGAAATAAATAAAAACCTAAACTAAACTAAAAAATAAAAAACTTAAATAAAATAAAGACTAAACCTAAAATAAAAATAAAATAAATCTAAAATAAAATAAAATAAAAACAAAATAAAATGTTAAACCTAAAAAATAAACCTACAAATAAAACCCAAAAATATATGATAAATAAAACCTAAATCCTCAATTAAAAAAAAAGCTAAACCTAAAATAAAAATAAAATAAACAAACTAAAATAAACCTAAACCTAAACTAAAATAAACTAAACTAAAATAAATAAATCCTAAACCTAAACCTAAAATAAACTAAACCTAAACCTAAACTTAAACTAAATAAAATAAAATAAACTAAAAATAAACTTAAACCAAAACTAAAAAATAAAACCTAAAAGTAAACATAAAATAAAAACTTAAAACCTAAACTTAAAAAAATAAAATAGAAACCTAACCCTAAACCTACAAATAAAAAATGAAACCTAAACCTAAAAAATAAAATAAAAATAAAACTCAACTAAATAATAAACCTAAACATAGAAAATAAACTAAAATAAAAAACCTAAACTAAAATAAATAAACAAAACTAAATAAAAATAAAAATTTACCTAAATAAAAAAATAAAATAAACTCAAATAAATAAAAATAAACTGAAGAAACCAAAACCTATCGGTTTATTTAATTTAAGAAAAAAACCCTAAACCCTAAATCCTAAACCATAAACCCTAATCCCTAAAACTAACCTTAAACCCTAAACCCTAAACCTACAACCCTAAACCTACATCACTACACCTAAAACCATAAACCACAAACCCCAAAACCCTAACACCCTAAACCCTAAACCCTAAACCCTAAACACTAAACCCTAAACCCTAAACCCTAAACCCTAAAACCCTAAACCCTAAACATTAAACCCTAAACCCTAAACCCTAAAACCCTAAATCTTGAACCCTAAACCCTAATTCCTAAAACCTACAACCCTAAACCCTAAACTCCATACCCAAAACACTAAACCCTAAGAATGGGCAGAACCTTGATAATAGGAACATCACCGTCAACTAGGCTCAGTCTAAATATTACGTTGGAGGTGAAGGCAGAGGTGAAGGTTATCATAATGGCGATGGGGTATCTAGAGGTGCTGATGGATATGAAGGTGGTGCTCGGAGTAGTGGTGGTTATGAAGGCTGGAGGAGTGACGAATGTTACAGCCATGGTGGTGGTGGAGGGAGAGATCAATAATTGATGGTAAATCCTACTACTCGAAAGGTGTGGGTGGTTCTGATGGGAGCTATCGAAACTGAAGAATGACCGATCCGATCTATTGCTTATGGAATTTTATCTATACAGTAGAGATAGTTCTACTTATCTAGGGTTTTTTATTTGCTCTATGGGTGCTCATTTTTTATCTTTGTTATTTCTTGTGTCTTGGAAAACTTGGGCTGCTACTTGGTTGATCAAATTGAAAAGAAGAAATGTTGAATCTGAATTTGTTCTCTATTAAAAAAAATTTAAACCCTTAACCCTAAACTAAAACTTATGCCCTAAACCTAAAACTTAAACCCTAAAAGCCCTAAGCACTAAACACTAAACGACAAATCCCAAACCCTAAACTCTAAACCCTAAACCCCTAAACCCTAAACCCTAAACCTTAAAACCCTAAACCCTAAAACTATAAACCTTAAACCCTAAAACCTACAACCCTAAACCCTAAACCCGAAACCCTAAACCCTAATCCCTAAACTAACCCTAAACCCTAAACCCTAAAGTAACCCTAAACCGTAAACCTTAAAGCTTGAATAAGGATGTTATTAGGAGTAGATCTAAAGAATGACCTAATCCTAACATAGTTATGGTAGCTATAGAACATGTCTTCAAGAGACTTTCCTTTGACTATTAGAGATTTGAATACCCTAAACCCTAACCCTAAATAAAATTATAATACCATATATTATACTATGATGTAGCATCGTATATTTGAGCATGTAATGATGTGTTTTTGGATGTTATATGATGTTCTCAAATGTTTTAAGATATTATGGGATAGTCTATATTAATATAAATCATAAAAATATTGATTTAATAAATCAGATGATGAAATTTGTTAAATTTGAAGTGGGAATTAGGTTGTAGTACCAAAGTTATGCTACGCCACTTGTAGTCTAAAAAGTAAGATTATATATTCAAAAAAAAATATTATATGTTGTAGCATAGTATAGCATCATATATCGTAATATATTATTATGTGCATCTTAAATTCTTTTAGTATTTTACAATCATGTAGTCAAGCCTACACTAGCATTATTTATAAAGTGTTGATTTAGACTTTAAAATGGTAGAATTTGGCCAAATTCATAATAGGTAGAGCATGACATCTTAATAAATTGTTCCAATTTAAAATATGTAAGTGATACAACTGAAATATATAGTTTTTTATTATTTAGACTAATTTTATGATTTTTTATCTTATGCAATCCCTTGATGTGATATTCAACATAATATAATATAATATGTTATTGTGTATTATAATATAGGATGCCATAATATAGTGTAGCTTCATGCATTATAGCACATGATTATGTATTACTACTTATTGTTTAGCATATTTTAGGTCATTATAGTATGATGCAGTAGAGTTCGTATTAGTATAATTGATAAAAATAAGTATTTATAGTCTGAGATGATGGGATTTGGCCAAATCTAAGGCAAACTTTAGAGAACATCATCAGGGGTGTGGTATGGTGTCTTTTAATTAAAAGATTGGAATTTTGCATCCAAAATAAATGTTCATTTTCCAACCAAAATTTATAATTTTTTTGCTAAAAGTGATTCATTTAAGGTGTAATGTGAATAAATATATTATATGAAAGCATATTAAAATATAATCTACATAACAATATAACTTCACATTTATATGAATGTGGTGGTTTGTTACTAAATCTTATAGTACATTTTAGTATGTTTTACTTTTGTTATAATACATCAGGTCAAAACTCACAAAAATGTTAACTTGTAGGTTGACATGGAAAAATTTGACCAAATTCACGGCACACACCAAAGAACCAACACCAAAATTCTGTTATTTTGTACAATTTCTAATAGAAAAATAACCAATTCACATCCAAAATGAACATTATTCATATTTTGAAAAAAATTTGTTATATGTTCCTTTTAAGTGATTCTAATGAGGTGTAATGTTAGACAGTATATTATAATATAATATCATATATTATAATATAATATCATGTGTTAATTCACACTATAATATGTTTAGCATGATATTGTATAGTTAATTTGAGCTTGCACCATCACAAATCATAAAAACCTAAACCTAAAAACAAAACATAAAAATAAAACCTCAAAATAAATAAAAAATAAAACCTAAACCCTA
This sequence comes from Cymbidium sinense, assembly GCA_021442155.1. Taxonomy (NCBI): domain Eukaryota; kingdom Viridiplantae; phylum Streptophyta; class Magnoliopsida; order Asparagales; family Orchidaceae; genus Cymbidium; species Cymbidium sinense. Next base: position 322,369,509 of record CM038214.1, on the reverse strand, counting down.
ATCTAAAAAAATATAAACCTAAAATAAACAAAATAAAATAGACCTAAACATAAACTAAATAAAAATAAATAATACCTAAACCTAAACCTATAATAAACTAATCCTAAACCCAAAACTAAATAAAATAAACTAAAAATAAACCTAAACATAAACCAAAAAATAAAACCTAAAAATAAACCTAAAAAATAAAATAAAAAAAACCTAAACCTAAATAAAAAAATAAAACCAAACCTAAAAAATAAAATATAAATATAAATAAATAAAAAACTAAATCTAAACCTAAACTTAAACAAAAAAAAATAAACTAAAATAAATAAATTAAACTAAATAAGAATAAAAATAAGCCTAAATAAAATTTAAAAAAATAAACTAAAATAAATAAAAAATAAACTAACTAAACTAAATAAACATAAACCTACCACTTTACTTAATTAAAAAAAATAAAAAACTAAAAAAAAGTAAAATAAAATAAAACCCATAACCCTAAACCCTTAACCTTAAAACTAACCCTAAACCCTTAACCTACAACCCTAAACCCTAAAACCCTAAACCCTAAACCCTAAACCCTAAACCCTAAAACCTAAACCCTAAACCCTAAACCCTAACCCTAAACCCTAAACCCTAAACCCTAAACCCTAAAAACCTAAAACCTAAACCTAAACTAAATAAAATCTAAAAATAAAATAAATAAAAAACTTAAACATAAATTAAATAAAAAATAAAATAAAATATAAACCTAAACTAAAACCTAAACCTATACCTAAACCTAAACCTAAAAATAAAATAAAAATAAAAACTAAAATAAAATAAAATTAATAAAAACCTCAACTAAACTAAAAAATAAAATAACTAAAAAAAGCCTAAATAAAATAAAAGCTAAACGTAGAATAAAAATAAAATAAACGTAAATTAAAATCAAATAAAAATTAAATGAAAACCTAAACTTAAAAAATAAACCTAAAAATAAACCAAAAAATAAATAAAAAGTAAATCCTAAACCCTAAACTAAAAAAAAATCTAAACCTAAAATAAACAAAATAAAATAATCTTAACCCTAAATTAAAATAAATAAAGCATAAACCTAAACCTAAAATAAACTAAACCTAAACCCTAAACTAAATAAAATTAAATAAACTAAAATTAAACTTAAAATTAAACTAAAAAAAAACCTAAAACCTAAACTGAAAAAAATAAATAAATAAAAACCTAAACCTAAACCAAAAAATAATAAATAAACCTTAAAGTTAAAAAATAAAATAAAAATAAAACTAAGCTAATAAATTAACATGAACCTAAACCTAAACCTAAAAAATAAAATAAAATAATAAAACTTAAACTCAAATAAATAAACTAGACTAAATAAAAAAATAAACCAAAATAAAAAAAATGAAATAAAATAAATTAAAGTTAAAGTAAATAAATTAAATAAACCTAAACCCACGGGCTTAGTTAATTTAAAAAAAGAAACCCAAACACTAAATCCTAAACCCTAAACACTAAAACCCTAAACCCAAAAAACCCTAAAACCAAAAACCCTAAATCTTAAGCCATAAACCCTAAACCCTAAACCCTAAACCCTAAAACCTACAACCTTAAACCCTAAACCCTAAACCCTAAACTCCATACCCTAAACCCTAAACCCTAAACCCTAAACCCTAAACCCTAAACCCTAAAAAGCAAAAAACCTAAACCCTAAAATAAAAATAAAACTTAAACCTAAAATAAAAAAAATAAAATAAACCTAAACCTAAACTAAAATAATCTAAACTAAAATAATTTAAACCTAAACCTAAACCTACAATAAACTAAACCTACACCCAAAACTAAATAAAATAAACTAAAAATAAACCTAAACATAAACTAAAAATTAAAACCTAAAAATAAACCTAAAATAAAAACATAAAACCTAAGCTTAAAAAAATAAAATAAAAAGTAAAACCTAAACCTAAAAATAAAAAATAAAACCTTAACCTAAAAAGTAAAATATAAATATAAATAAATAAAATAATAAACCTAAAAAATAAACTAGACTAAATAAAAATAAAAATAAACTTAAATAAAATAATAAAAAAAATAAACTAAAAAAATAAACTAACTAAACTAAATAAACATAAACCTACGAGTTCACTTAATTTAAAAAGAAAATCTAAACCCTGAATCCTAAACCCTTAACCCTAAACCATAAACCCTAAAACTAACCCTAAACTCTAAACCCTAAACCTACATCCCTAATCCTACAACCCTAAACCTATTACCCTAAACCTAAAACCCTAAACCCTAAACCCTAATCCCTAAAACCCTAAACCATATACCCTAAACCTTAAACCCTGAACCCAAAACCTAAAACACTAAACCCTAAACCCTAAACTTAAAACCCTAAACCCTATGCCCTAAATATTAAACCCAAAACCCAAAGCCCTAAACCCTAAACCTTAAATCCTAAACCCTAAACCCTAAAACTCTAAACTTTAAACCCTAAACCCTAAACCCTAAAACCCTAAACCCTAAACCCTAAACTCTAAACCCTAAACCATAAATACTAAAACCTAAAATACTAAAACCTAAACTAATCCTAAACCTTAAGAATGAGCAAAACCTTGATGGCAGGAACATCACCATCAACTAAGCTTAGTGCAGATTTGATGGTGGAGGCAAAGGTGGTGGTGGCGGTTATCACAGTGGTGGTGGGGGATCTGGGGGTGCCGGTGGATATGGAGGTGGTGGTCGGAGCAGTGGTGGTTTTTGAGGTGGGAGAAGCGACAGTCGTTAAAGTCATAGTGGTGGTGGAGGGAGAGATCAGGGATATGATGGTGGATCTCGCTACTCGAGAGGCGGTGGTGGTTCTGATGGGAACTGAAGAAATTAAAGAATGAATGATCCAATCTGCTACTTATTGAACTGTGTCTTTATAGTACAAACAATTCTACATATCTAGGGTTTTTGATTTACTCTATGGGTGCTCAATTTTTATCTATGTCACCGCTTGTGTCTTAGGAAGCTTGGGGTGCTACTTGGTTGATGAAATCAAAAAGAAGAAATGTTTAATCTGAATTTTTCCTCTATTAAAAAAACCTTAAACCCTAAACCCTAAACCCTAAGAATGGGCAAAACATTGACGATAGGAACATCACCGTCAACTAGGCTCACTCTAGATCTAGCGGTGCAGGTGAAGGTGGAGGTGGCAGTTATCGCAGTGGTGGCGGGGATCTGAGGTGGAGGAGGTGGTGGTCGAGCAGTGGTTATGGAGGTGGAGGAGATGGTTACAATCGTGGTGGTGGCAGAGGGAGAGATCGGGGATATGATGGCAGATCCTACTACTCGAGAGGTAGGGGTGGTTCTGATGGGAACTGGAGGAACTGAAGAATGTCCAATTCGATCAGCTTTTTATTAAACTATGTCTTTATAGTAGAGATGATTCTTCTTATCTAGGGTTTTTGATTTTCTCTATGGGTGCTCATTTTTTATCTATGTCGTCGCTTGCATCTTAGAAAACTTGGGGTGATACTTGGTTCATGAAATCAAAAAGAAGAAATGTTGAATCTGAACTTGTTGTCTGTTAAAAAAAAACTTTAAACCCTAAACCCTAAATCCTAAACCAAAAACCTAAACCCCAAACCCTAAACTCCAAACCCTAAACCCCAAACCCTAAACCCTAAACACTAAACCCTAAACTAACCCTAAACCTTAAACCCTAAAAAGCTCAATACTTAAACTTAAACTAAATAAAACCTAAAAATAAAATTTCTAAAAAAACCTAAACTAACATAAAATAAAATAAATTTAAAACATAAACTAAAACATATACCTAAACCTAAACCTAAAAAGAAATTAAAATAAAAAAATAAAAAACTCAACTAAAATGAAATAAATAAAAACCTAAACTAAACTAAAAAATAAAAAACTTAAATAAAATAAAGAATAAACCTATAATTAAAATAAAATAAACCTAAAACAAAATAAAATAAAAACAAAATAAAAACCTAAACCTAAAAAATAAACTAAAAAATAAAACCCAAAAATATATAATAAATAAAACATAAACCCTAAACTAAAAAAAAGCTAAACCTAAAATAAAAATAAAATAAACAAACTAAAATAAACCTAAACCTAAACTAAAATAAACTAAACTAAAATAAATAAATCCTAAACCTAAACCTAAAATAAACTAAACCTAAACATAAACTTAAACTAAATAAAATAAAATAAAATAAGAATAAACTTAGACCAAAACTAAAAAATAAAATTTAAAAATAAACATAAAATAAAAACTTAAAACCTAAACATAAAAAAAAAATAGAAACCTAATCCTAAACCTAAAAATAAAAAATAAAACCTAAACCTAAAAAATAAAATAAAAATAAAACTCAAGTAAATAATAAACCTAAACTTAAAAAATAAACTAAAATAAAAAACCGAAACTAAAATAAATAAACTAAACTAAATAAAAATAAAAATTTACCTAAATAAAAAAATAAAATAAACTTAAAAAAATAAAAATAAACTAAATAAACCAAAACCTACCAATTTACTTAATTTAAGAAAAAAACCCTAAACACTAAACCCTAAACCCTAATCCCTAAAACTAACCCTAAACCCTAAACTCTAAACCTACAACCCTAAACCAACATCCCTACACCTACATCCCTAAACCCTAAGAATGGGAAGAACCTTAACAATAGGAACATCACCATCAACCAAGCTCAGTCTAAATATTACGGTGGAGATGAAGGCGGAGGTGAAGGGTATCACAATGGTGGTGGGGTATTTGGAGGTGCTGATGGATATGAAGGTGGTGGTTGGAGTAGTGGTGGTTATGGTGGCTGGAGGAGTGATGAAGGTTACAGCCATGGTGGTGGTGGAGGGAGATATTGATAATATGATGGTGAATCCTACTACTCGAAAGGTGAGGGTGGTTCTGATGGGAGCTATAGAAACTGAAGAATGACCGATCTGATCTATTGCTTATGGAATTATGTCTATACAGTAGAGATAGTTCTACTTATCTTGGGTTTTTGATTTGCTCTATGGGTGCTCATTTTTTATCTTTGTTGTTGCTTGTGTCTTGGAAAACTTGGGGTGCTACTTGGTTGATGAAATTGAAAAGAAGAAATGTTGAATATGAATTTATTCTCTATTAAAAAAACATTAAATCCTAAACCCTAAACTAAAACTTATGCCCTAAACCTAAAACTTAAACCATAAACTCTAAACGCTAAAAACCCTAAGCCCTAAACACTAAACATAAATCCTAAACCCTAAACTCTAAACCCTAAACCCTAAACCCTAAACCCTAAAACCTAAAACCCTAAACCTTAAAACTAGATACCCTAAACCCTGAAACCTACAACCCTAAACCCTAAACTGGAAACCCTAAACCCTAATCCTTAAACTAACCCTAAACCCTAAACCCTAAACTAACCCTAAACCCTAAACTCTAAACTAACCCTAAACTCTAAACCTTAAACCTTGAATAAGGATGTTATTAGGAGTAGATCTAAAGAATGACCTAATCCTAACATAGTTATGGTAGCTATAGAAAATGTCTTCAAGAGACTTTCCCTTGACTATTAGAGATTTGAATACCCTAAACCCTAACCTTAAATCATATTATAATACCATATATTATAGTATGATGTAGCATCATATATTTGAGCATGTAGTGATGTGTTTTTGGATGTTATATGATGTTTTGAAATGTTTTAGTATATTATGGTATTATGCCCTATAATCTATATTAATATAAATCATAAAAATATTAATTTAATAAATCAGATGATGAAATTTGTTAAATTTGAAGTGGGAATTAGGTTGTAGTACCAAAGTTATGCTACACCACTTGTAGTCTAAAAAGTAAGATTATATATTCAAAACAAATATTATATGTTGTAGCATAGTATAGCATCATATATCGTAATATAATATTCTGCGCATCTTAAATTCTTTTAGTATTTTACAATCATACAGTCAAGCCTATACTAGAATTATTTATAAAAATGTTGATTTAGACTTTAAAATGGTAGAATTTTGCCAAATTCATAATAGGTAGAGCATGACATCTTGATAAATTATTCCAATTTAAAATATGTAAGTGATATTACTAAAATATATAATTTTTTATTATTTAGACTAATTTTATGATTTTTTATTTTATGCAATCCCTTGTGATGTGATATGCAATATAATATAATATAATATGTTATTGTGTATTATAATATAGGATGCCATAACATAGTGTAGCTTCATGCATTATAGCATATGATTGTGTATTACTACTTGTTGTTTAGCATATTTTAGTTCATTATAGTATGATGTAGTAGAGTTTGTACTAGTATAATTCATAAAAATATTGATTTATAGTATGAGATGATGGGATTTGGCCAAATTTAAGGCAAACTTTAGAGAACATCATCGGGGGTGTGGTATGGTGTGTCTTTTAATCAAAAGATTGGAATTTTGCATCCAAATTAATTATTCATTTTCCAACCAAAATTTATACATTTTTTTATCAAAGTGATTCATTTTAAGGTGTAATGTAAGATAATATATTATATGAAAGCATATTAAAATATAATGTACATAATAATATAACTTCACATTTATATGAATGTGGTGGTTTGTTACTAAATGTTATTGTACATTTTAGTATGTTTTACTTTTGTTATAATACATTGGGAAATGGTCACTTATTTGGAATATATGAGTCCCCATGCTTTCTTCCTAACTTTACCATTATAAACCAACACGGGCTTGTTAGTATGATAGACTTCATTTCCTAGCTAGTAAGCTACCTCATGTTGATTTTGTTTAAGAAGATTTGAGTCCCCGAGCTTTTTTTTTCTTGAACTAATCATCATGATCTAACTAGGTTGAGTATATTTGAGATTCAGGATAAGTCCCCCTGAGGCTCCTTTCCTCTTGATTACATTTGAAATGATATAAGTCCACTAGCTACATTCACTTAGTAGTCACCCTAGGTCGGATAGCACCTGTTGAGCCAAAGATAGACTATCCCAGTAATCAATTTTGCTATAGGAAGATGTGAATCCCCGACACTTTCTTCCTAGGCTGATTGTCGTAAACTGATGGGCACCTGGTGGATGTTTGCTATGCTGACAGTGGCTCACCTGGTGGATACACCACTCTAGGCAGATGTGAGTCCCCACACTTTCTCTTTGAGTTGGTCACTAAATACCTAATTGATATATGACTAGACATGTCATCTTCTTTAGGGTTTTGGATTAAGCCCTTAGTGGCCCCTCTCCCTACGGGCACTCTATTTGGATCACATCTTTTGAGACCCCATTTAGACACTACCCGGTTACTTTTGGATTAGACAGTCCCCCTCTCCCAATAACCACCCCTATGGTTGGAGAATTTGTTCAGGGGATGCGTAGATTCTCCCTTAGTTCAGTAAATCTAAGATGAGCCTAGGCTGATATAAGCTCTTTCTCAGTTTGATCCCTCACAAATTAACAGGATCCATGTTAAAACAAACTAAATAAATAAACAAAAAATATTCACTTTTGGATTAGGAATTCAAGCCCCCAAAGTGCCCCTTTTCTCAAGCAGGCATCCTATTTTTAGGGCAGTGTCAGCAGAACTCCCTATAAGAATTTCCTAACTACTTGAGTTGAGATAAATTCCTAGGTCTGTACTCACTCTGTAGTCCCCCTTAGGTCGGGTTGAATCTATTTTGCCACAAGCAGGTTGCCCCAGCAATCATTGTACTCTAGAAGATGTAAGACTATGATGCATTCTTTCTAACATGATTATCACAAACTAACGGGCAGCCCTAGGTCGAGTTTCTATTTATTGTCCAATGAAACTGATCACCCAGTGGTCTTTTGTTGTGGAAGATGTGAGTCCCTAAACTTTCTTCCCTTGAATTGATCATTGCAAACTGAAAGGCACTCCTTTGGTCGGATAGTTCTCCCATCGTCCAGGAAGCTATTCCCTTTGGTTCAGTAAATCTGAGATAGGTCTAGGCTAATATAAGCCCCTTCTCAGTGTGATCCATCAAAAAACAACAAAATCCATAAAAAAAACTATAAAAAATGAAATTAATCTTGACTATGCTTGAGCTGATCTAAGTTCCCCAGTGTCATTCACTCAATAGTTAGCCTTAGATCAGGTTTGATTTGTTGCCCAAAGCAACCGATCACCCTAGTGGTTTTTTGTTTTAGAAGATGTGAGTCTCTGAGCTTTCTTCCTAACTTGACCATTGCAAACTGAAAGGCATCCCCTTGGTTGGATAGTCTTACCTTGTGGTTGGTAGACTACTCCCTTTGGATTGATAAGTCTGAGTTAGGTCTAGGCCTCCATGGCCTCTACTCAGTGTAGTCCATCGTAAACTGATGGGATCCATTCAGAAACAAACTAAAAAATGAAATTAATGTTGACTATCTTTGAGCTGATTTGAGTCCTTCAGAGGCATTCACTCAATAGTCAGCCCTAGGTCGGGTTCAATCTGTTTCCTTGCCAATAAATCACTCCAGTAACTAGTCCCTACTTTCGAGGTTGTAAGTCTATTATGCTTTCTTCCTAGTACAACTACTGCACATCGAAAGACACCCCTTTGGTTGGCTAGTCCTACTATATGTTTAGTAGACTACCTCTTTAGATTGGTAAACTAGGTTTGTGCCTCTATGGCTCTACACTCCATCAAACCATCACAGGCCCATCTAAAAATCTAAGTTCTAAAAGTTTGAAATAAATTCAACCCTCCTCCCTCAGTGGAGTCAAACAACAAACAAAACAAATCTAATCAACCTCCCCTAATGGACTAAATCAAATCAAAATAAATTAAACAAATCAAATCAATTTCTCTCCTCAGTAAGAATCAAATCAAATTCAATCTCTCAACCCCTTGTCGATAACTTGAACCTGTTTCCCTAGTGGAAGGTTCACATACTCTATCCCTAGTAGATTCCTCTTTCCCTCTCTTATGTCCTTGACATGAGTAGAGTCAAATTGCACTAAGCTCTGGGTTCCTTCTACACCATGGGTTAGGAGTAGATCATCTCTATTAGTGCTTGTGATCATTTAGTGCTATTGATCATTTCAGTCAACAACAATATGTGCGGTGTACTTGGTGAGTCACACCACACCTATTGATGCCCTTTATTGACCTCATTTTTAGGATGAGCTCTCAACCCCTCCATATTAGACATAAGACTTCTCTTATACTTTAAGAGTTTCTTTATCTTAAGACACATCTAGTATTAGGCAGACACTCAACCTAATCCCTAGAGACTTAGAAGAGTTAGCCATAGGAATAAGTCATACCTTAGTAGTGTCAGAAAAATTTGCCTATCCCTTAGCTTGAACCAAATTCCTCACTTCCTCTCTTCAAGTCAAACTCCAAATCAAACTAAATCCAAACTCTAAATCAAATCAACATAAAAACTTAAATCAATTCCAACTTAATTGATTTTCTCAAACTCAAATCAATTCCAAATAATTGAAGCTTATGATTGAAATTCCAAGTTTAAAAATCTTTCCTAAGTCCTTTGATTCCTCTTATGGACTTAAATCAAATCCAAATCAATTCAAATTCAAGAAATTTTCTCATAACACATTTACATTCTTATTTGTATTCACATATATAAATGAAATATAAATTCAAATCAATTAAACCAAATTAAAATTCAAATCTAAATCAATAATATTTCCTAAGTCACTTTGATTCTATCTTATGGACTTAGCCTAAATCAAATCTAAACCAATTCAAATTCAAGAAATTTTCATAACCAATTTATATTCTCATTTCTATTCAAATATAAATGAAATATAAATTCAAATATCCAAAAGTCAATTCAAAGATCAAATCCAAATTCAACCAAAATTTAACCTTTCAAAGTCAAATTCTTGGACTTAGCTAAATCAATTTCAAATCAAGCCACTTGATTTTTCTTCATGATTCAATCAATCCTTTAGTCATGAATCCAAATATATATACAAACTTCTATTATCAAACCAAAACCAAATTCAAAAATCAAACCCAAGTCAAACTCATGTTCACGCTTTTGAACTTGAAATTTTCAAAAGAATCAAAACCCTTTTGACTTCAAACCACTTGCAAACGGGTTTATATTTCAATCATAAATCCATATGTGAGTTCAATCAAACTCAAATCAAGCTTTGACCAAGCCATTTGACCCAGTTAGGCTCACTTGACCTAAAGTGACCTAAAGTACTCCTTATGAGAAAAAAATCTAATCCTACCCAAATTGGATTGAACTAAGCCCAACTAAGCATCACATTGTCAGCAACAATCATCATAAGATGATCAATCACTTAAATTGGGTCAAACTAAGTCAAACCTAAAGGTTGACCAAGTCAACACTTAGCCAAAATCCAACCTAAAATAGCCAAAATCCACCATAGTGAAAATTGATTGAAACCATTGATCAAAACTCATTCATGATCAATGTTTGATCTTGACCAAGTCATCATTTGTGCCTAACCTAGCCCAATTGGCCACTTGACCCAAATTGACCCAACTTGACCTAAAAAGTTAAAATGTGTCAAAACTTGATCTAAGCCAAATTGATTGAAACTAATGGGTGAAGTTCATTCCAAATCACTTATTGAACTTTACCAAAGCCTCAATTGGCCAACTAGACCCAACCTAGCCTAATTGACCTTGAACCCAACTTGACCTAAAAAATTAAACGAACCAAATCAAAATCTAAACCAAATTGAACCAAACCAAAGGTATCAAAACATTTCAAATAGTCATATGAACTTGACCCAACCCTTGGTTTGACCCAATTTGACCAATTCTTGACTAAGTTGACCCATTTTGACCTAAATGGATCAACATGGGCCAAATCATATCAAATCAACTCCAAATTCATTGAAACTTAGCCTAACCCATTTTTCAATCATACCAAACATATTCAAATTTAAATCCAAGCCAAATGACCATTTTACGCTAGCCATAAGGTAACCTAAAATCAAAACCACTTGGAATTTGGTCAATTCATTTCATCTTGCATCCTCTTAAATGGACCAAATGGTCACTAATGGACATTGTGCACTTGACCCAATGGGTTTCAACCCAACCCAAGGCTCAAACTCAAACAAATTGAGCACATGAGATCCCGCCTCCACTCAAATAAAGCATATGGGAGCTTCACTACTCCACTCTAAACTCAAACTCGATTGAGCAAAGGGAACTCAGAGCAAGCACCCCAAGGTTCCTCCAAGATTCCTCAGCCCAATTTTATTTCTCCATTTGTAGTTTCTTCAAATCAAAAATAGGGGAGGTCCACCAAATATCCATCTCACTCAATACTTCAAATTAAGCCAATTCCTCTTACAAGCTTCTTCAGAGGACTCAATCAAACTTTCCTAAAGCTTAATCCAAGTTCTCAAGGAAAGGGAGAGGGGAGCGAGACCAAGATCGAGCCCAATTGAAGGTGAGCTTGGTCTATAGAGAGATCTACTCAACCCTAAGGCTTGAAACATTCAACAGGGCTTCATCTTCACTAGAAGAAGCTACCTCATCAGATTCAGGCATCGGTGATAGCCTCCGATGAGGTATGGATCAAAACTGAGTTTAAAGTAGACATGGTGGGGTCTTTTGTGAATGAAATTCTCACCTCATGAGAATTTGACCATTAGATGTATTCTCCCTTGCATGATGATGGTGTGGGTTGAAGTTGAGTTTAATCCGAAGCTCGCCTTTGCTTAAAGGTTGGACTGGATGTCCTCTCCCATGTGGAAACTGATAGATCATGAGCCATCCATCCGCATTTTGATGGACGCACCATGATCAAGATAGGATCCTTGATTTAATACCTTAAGAACCTCTTGATCTCAACCGCTCAACTGCGATGATGACGGATGAGGAGAAAGGAGGCGCCGATGTGATGCTATGATGTGATAAGTGGTTTCTCTTGTCGCCACATGGAAAGCGCAGACAGCCTCTATGTATACAAGATTAATCACTTAATTAGGCTATTTAATTAATGGATAATCATGGAAACTTCAAAATAACATAACTAATTCTATAAAAATCATAAAAATAAAAGGTAAAATGCACTGTAAAGATATTTCTTAGGAAAATAATTTAAAATTAGTCTTAGATGGAAAGATTGAATTCGCACTCTAAAAGTGAGTTCAACAGGCCTTAGGCTCCATAGTGTTGTCCTTGGAGATAGATGATTAGAAGACCAAAGCCAAGTTTTATATTATAGACTCGATTACATCTTTCAATGGTTTGCTTAGGAGACCATGGATACTTGAGAACAACATAGTTCCATCCTCAGACAGGTATGAAGTTCGGGAGTGGTGGGATCGTCTACTATGTCAAAGGAGATCTCAAGCCATTTATAGTTCACGAGGTCAGCATATATGAGGATGCAGCTTACTACCTCCATAAAAATCAACAAGTTTATTTTTGCAAACTTGGCCAAAGTTTAAAAATAAAAGAAAAAGAAAAAGTAAAAAAGAAAAAGAAAAAGAAAAAGAAAAGAAAAGAAAAGAGAAAATGAAAAAGAAAATAAAAGGGAGAGGAAATAGACTTGGGGAGGAAGTGTAGCCAGACATTTGATTCCACCCACAGCTACTTATTCCATTCGAACATATGGGAAGGACTACCTAACCTTCATCAGGCAGAGGAAGAGGCCAGTTCAGAGGTAGTCCTAGGGTTGAAAACCTCTTTATTGACCACCCAATAAAAGATATGTCCTAGCTTCTAGGCGTACACCCACTATCCATATGGACTTAGAATCTAGTTCATATGAGTCTTATATGGTGAGCACACCAACAGGGTGACAATTGAGTCAGAATATGAAGATCAATGGGCTCAAGGCAAAGCATAAGTGTATCCAAGTCTATATGTAAAATAGTTAAGCATTAGTTAACCTTAGCTCTAACCCCACTTTCCTCTTAAAAGTCGAGGCCTTGGTGAAGCCCCCCTAAGTCATCCATAGGTGTGAAGACTTAGAGGTTCTTTCTAGGAGCATCATCCTCAAGTCAAGAAGTTGATGTTGAATTAGAGGATGATTCATATAAAGATTTAATTGAATTATCTTTTGATTAGTGCTTGCCTTGTGTTCATAATTTAGCAAAGAAAGGACTAATCACACATACTTGGTCAAAGCATAGTTTAGACTACTTTGAAAAAATATGGAAGAACAAATGCAAAAGCTCTCAATCAAGCCATATGAAAGAAAGGTCCAAATGATGATGATTATCGCTAATCATCACCAATCATTTAGAATCTGATAGGTTCTTTTCAAATCACATTAACTGATATGAGGAGATGTGCTTAGAAACTTTAGATGATTAAGATGATTTTGAAGTCAAAGATGCACCGCCAGAGTTTGAAAAAGAGATCAAGTCAACCATCAATGAGCTCAAGGAAATCAACTTAGGAACTGAAGAAGATCCAGGCCCAACATACATCAATTCTTTGTTGAATGTAATTGAAACTAATGACTAGCTATTGACTAAGTTTAAGGACTATGTTGCATGGAGTTATGAAGAGATGCCTGGATTGACTCTTAATGTAGTAGTCAATAAAATAGCAATAAAGTCTACTGCTAGCTCTATCAAGCAAGCTCCTAGACGCATATGATTAGATATAGAACAACAGCTCATTTATGAAGTCAAGAAATTGATCAATGCTGGCTTCATCCAGGAAGAAAGATACCCTACCTGGTTAGCCAGCATTGTCCCAATTAAGAAAAAGAATAGCCAAATTGACATATGCCTCAATTTTAGGGATTTAAATAAGGCATGTCCAAAAGATGAATTTCCACTACTAATCCCGGAGCTGGTGGTGGACATTGCCTCATCTCATGTAGTCTTTTCTTTCATGGATGGCTCATCTGGATATAACTTAATAAAGATGGCCCCTGAAGATGAAAGAAACATCTTTTAGAACCCCATCAAAATCTACTATAAGGTCATGCCCTTTAGCCTTAAAATGCTAATGCTACATAGGTGTTATGACTGGATCTTTGATGAACTCATTCATCATCAAGTTGAGTGCTATGTCGATGATCTCGTGGTCAAAAGTAGAGAAAAGGAAGACCATCTCTTTGACTTGAGAGTAGTTTTTAAATAGTTAAGATAATTTAACCTCAAAATGAACCCCCTGATGTGTGCATTCGGAGTAACCTCAGGAAAATTCCTTGGGTTTGTTGTCCGACACCAAGGAATTAAAATTGATCCAGAAAAGATTAAAGCAATTTTAGAAATGCCACCCCCTAAAAGTTTAACTCAACTGTGATCATTCCAAGGGCGATTCACGATGCGTTATATCCAACCTATCGGGAAGATGTCAGCCATTCTCAGCTTTTGTCAAAAAGGATGCCAAGTTCAAGTGGGATGACATGTGTGAGCATGCCTTCAAAGACATGAAGAATTACCTGATGATGTCGTCGGTTCTAGCATCCCCTATCCCAGGCAAGCTACTCATACTTTACACTGCTGCGTTAGAAGACTCCCTTGGTTCTTTGTTGGCCCAAGCCAATGACGAAGAGAAGGAAAATGCACTCTACTACCTCAGCCATCATCTAATCCCTACTAAGGCTAATCATCCACTCATTGAGAAGCATTGCCTAGCTTTAATCTTTGCATCCCAAAAATTATAGCTCTTCTTGCTTCCTCATTAGATGAACTTATCTCTAGGATCAACCCACTACAGTATCTCATGACACGACCGACACTATCAGGATGGTTGGCACGACGGTCCATGATCATCTCGCAATTTGGCATTACCTTCATACCCCTTCTTGCGGTGAAAGGCCAAGCACTAGAAGATTTCTTCGCAGCACACCCACTTCTTGCTGACTCTCCATTTAGTGATGATCACCCCAATGAATAAATCATGAACTTATAAGATACTAGCATTCACCATTGGGAGATGTACTTTGATGGTGCAGCTTCCTCTCAAAGAGGAGAAGAACTATAATCTACTATTCTAAGAAAGGCAGGGATAAGAATAGTTCTCTTAACTCCGGACCATGATGTGATGAGATTCTCATATTATCTGTCCAATCTTTGCACCAGCATCGAAGTCGACAATGAGGATTTGATTGCCGATCTTGAGTTAGCCATTGCTCTAAGAATCCAGAGCATCAACATCTTTGGAGATTCTTAGCTAGTTATTAACTAAATTGCTAGGTCCTATAAGGTTATAAAGTCCAAGCTCCATCACTACCATAAGTACACAATGAAGTTGTTGGCCCAAATCACAGAGGTTACCATTTATAGGATTCTTTGAGGTTAAAACACCACAGCGTATGCTTTAGCCAAACTTGCCAAGTAGTTGGCATGTTCGGAGGATGACTCCATATCAATAAAGGTCCAAAATAAATAAGTTTTATCCCTTATTGATATTAAAGTCATCAAAAAATATTTTCTTGAAGGGGGAGGTTACCATTGCCAAGAATGATGAGTTATATTGGAGGAAATCATTCATGGTTTACCTAAATAAAGGAAAACTACCTCAAGAGAAGTCTCAAACCCATTAGATAAAGTAGAGAGCACTTTCAATGGTGTCTTGTATAGACGATCTTTCGATCATATGTGGTTACATTATTTAGACAAGCATGAAGCTTGTAAGATCGTGATCAAGGTACTCTCTAGATTATGTGGAGTCAACCAATGCGATTTGAAGATGAAAGCCAAGATCAAGAGACTAGAATACTACTAGTCTTCGATGATCAAAGATTGCATGGATACGGCTAGGCGATGCCACTAATGTCAGATACACGATGGTCCTACACCAACTACCCAACATTCTACATCCTACATTGGCCTCAAGGCTATTCGACTGTTGGGGTACCGACATAGTGGGTTCAATTGATCCTCCTTCTTCCAAGGGTCATCGGTTCATCTTAACTTCTACTGACTATTTTTCCAAATGGGCATAGGCCATTATTCTCAGAGAGGTCATAGCTCAGTGTGCTCCAGTTTTTTAGGAACCATATTGTATACAGGTTTGGAGTGCCTCGATGAATTATATCTAATAATAGTACTATATTCAAGAGCACCGAGATCAATAACATTGCCAAAGACACAACATAGATTGGAGATATTCTACCATCAACTACTTGAGGGCAAATGGCTTAGCAGAAGCCTTCAACAAAGCTCTCATCCAAATACTGAAGAAGATACTTGACAATAATAAGTGACAGTGGCATTAGCAATTAGTTGAAGCCATATGGGCCTATCGCACCATATATAAAACTCCAACTCAGTCAACTCTTTTCTCATTAATGTATGATTCTAAAGCCATTCTAGCATTAGAAGTCTAACTCACATCACTATGGATAGCTGTGCATAGCAAGATCGTAACAGAGTAGAACGCCAAGTTTCGATTAGAAGAGCTTAAAAGTTTAGAGGAGAGATGCCTACGGACATGCCAAAATCTCAAGTTGTACAAAGCTAAAATGATTCAAGCTCATAACAAGTTGGTCTGTCCTAGAGCTTTTCAATCATGACAGCTTATTTTAGTTCTAAGGAGACCGATTGTTGTGTGTCATAAGATGGGAGGCAAGTTTGAACCTGCTTTGGAAGGCCCTTCTACCATAGAGAAGGCCTACCAAGGAGGATCTTATCAATTTATTAATCATAAGGAGAGCACCAAATGCTTCTAATCAATGGTCTCTACTTAAAGAAATATTAGAAATCATATTTGAAAATAATTATCATCAATGAAAATTCCATTTCTAATTCAATCTCTTCTATGTTGAAAGTATTCTTCTTTGTGAATTCGCCCTGATGTGTTTAGGGTAGTAGTAAAGAACTCAAGCAACATCCTATCCTTCATCAACACAACACAAACACAAACTACACACAAACATATAAAACAAACACATATCTTTTATCTCGGGCTACTTTGAGTTAAGATAACACCCCAATTGCACTCACTCAATAGCAGCTAGGTCTCCCATGCTACCCTCCTTGTGTATCACCTCAGTGATCTTCTTGCTTTGGAGGATGTAAGTCTATTACACTTTCCTTCCTTATTTGGCCACTACACACTGACAAGCGCCTTATTAGTTTGGTAGGCCTTACTACATGGCCAGTAAGCTACCTCATGTTGGCTTTATTTAAGAGGATATGAGTCTACTACACTTTCTTCTTGGATTAGCCATCATGCACTAATTGGGTTGAGTATATTTAAGGTTTAGGATAAGTCCCTTTCCTTCCTCCCGATGGATTCAAGCCCAGTCCAGCCTTCCTCGTGGCTCCCCTTAGTCGCTAGGTCGGAGATCCATCCCACCTAATAATCATCTTGATGATTAATTTCGCTTGTAAAGTTGTAAGCCTACATGCTTTCTTTCCTAATTGATCATTGCACACCAACGAGCACCTTAGGTTTGTTGGTTCTCACTATGCTAAAGGATACACCACTCATGCTGATGGATACACTTTAAGTTGGTTGGTTCTAGCACCTTAGGACACAACACTCATGGCAGATGTAAGTTTGCTATGCTTTTTTCTTGAGTTGGCCACCATACACCTTCTTTTCTACAAGATAACGCCTAACAAAGACCTCCCTATGGGCACTATATTTGGATCATGTCCTTTACGACCCCATTTAGACACTACTCATTTTACTATTGGATTAGAGAGTTCCCCTTTCCTAGTAACCACCCTTGTGATTGGAGAATCCATCCTGTGGATGTGTAGATTCTCCCTTGGTCCGGTAAATCTGAGATAGGTCAAGGCTGACATAGCCCCTTCTCAGTTTGATTGTTCGTACACTAATTGGGTCCATGAAAACTTATAAAAAAAATATATTCACATGTGGAATAGGAGGACACCCCTAACGGTAAATTTTCCCAAGCAGACATCCTATCTTTAGACAAGTAGCAAACTCCTTATAAAAATTACCTAACTACTCTTGAGTTGATATAAGTCCTTAGCAACATTCACTCGGTAGTCACCCCTAAGTCGGGTTTAATTTGTTGTGCTACCAACATGTCACCCCAATGGTTGTTCCCTGCTATAGAAGATGTAAGTCTACTATGCCTTCTTTCTAAAGACAAACCATTGCAATCAAAAGAAACCCTAAGGTCTAGCTCTATCCCACAACCAGTAGACTATCCCTTTGGATTTATAAATCTAAGATATGACAGGTCTGATATATCCCCTTCTTAGTGGGTCCATCACACACCGACATGGTCTATAAATTAAGTCTATCAAATTTGACTAAGCTCACATCCCTAGTGGATATGTCCTCATTTCAAAATTAAACTAAACCAAACAAACCATTTCAAATCACATGAAATTAAGATAAAAATAATTTTGACTACTTTTGAGTTGACATAAATCCCTAGCAACATTCACTCAGTAGTCACCCTAGGTCAGGTTTGATTTATTGTGCATCCAACAGGTCACCCAAGTGGTTGTTTCTCGCTTTGAAAGATGTAAGTCTGCTATGCCTTCTTCTTAGCACAACCATTGCACATCGAAAGGCAACCCCTTTGGTTGACTAACTCTACCTGGTAGCTGGTAGACGATCACTCTAGATTTGTAAACCTGAGGTAGGTCAAGGCTGATATAGCCCCTTCTCAGTGTGTCCACCGCACACCGATAGGGTCAATACATTAACTCAAATTAAATTAAACCCAATCTGATTTTCCTAAGTGGAGTTAAATCACACCCTTCTCCCTAGTGCAGCCCCAAATCATATATAAACAAGTCAAGCAAACAAATCAAATTCAAAACCTACTCCCCCAGTATAGTCAAAATCAAAGAAATCCATCCAAACCCTAATCCCCAGCAGATACATCCCCAAATAAATTTATGAAATCTGACTCAAATCCCAATCCCCAATGGATAGCCCGAACCTACTTTCTTAGAGGAAGGTTCATAAAATCGATCCCCAGTGGACTCGAGCCCATATCTTTAGCAGATGTGCCTCCACATCAATTAAAATAAAAAATTAAAGTCGATTCAATCTTAATCCATGATAGATTATATATTATTATCTCCAGTGGATCTTCTTTACATAAATCATATAATTAAGTCAAATTCAAACCTTATCCCAAGTAGATTTTCTTCTTCTATGCCCTCGACATAGACCCCTCATATGTCATGTCCAATGCATGTGTGATCCCCTAGTGGATCTCCCTCCATGTCCTTGACATGGAATTCTTATCAAATTTATTTCTTCTCTTATGGACTTAATACTTCAACCAAAAATCCAAATAATGTATTCATTCAAATTGCATCATCTTAACATTGTAATCAACATTTTATGATTTTTGATGGTGCAAGCTCAAACTAACTATACAATATGATGTTAAATAAATGATAGTGTGAATTAACACACTATATTATATTATAATATATGATGTTATATTATAATTTGCTATAATATAATATATTGCCTAACATTACACCTCATTAGAATCACTTATAAGGAACAAATAAATAAAATTATCTCAAAAAATATGAATAATGTTCATTTTGATGTAAAATTGTTATTTTATATTAGAAATGGTACAAAATAGTTTAATTTTTGGTGTTGTTTTGGTTGTGTGCCATGAATTTGGCTAAATTCTTCCATCTCAACCTTCAAATTAATATTTTTGTGAGTTTTGGCCCAATGTATTATAACAAAAGTAAAACATATGAAAATGTACAATAACATTTAGTAACACACCAAGACATTCATAAATATGTGAAGTTATATTGTTATGTACATTATATTTTAATATGCTTTCATATAATATATTATCTTACATTACACATTATAATGAATCACTTTAAGCAAAAAATTTATAAAATTTGGTTGGAAAATGAACATTTATTTTGGATGCAAATTTTCAATCTTTTGATTAAATGACACACCATAGCACACCCCCAATGATGTTCCCTAAAGCTTACCTTAAATTTGGCTAAATCCCATCATCTTAGCCTATAAATCAGTATTTTTATGAATTATACTAGTACAAACTCTACTACATCATACTATAAGAAACTAAAATATGCTAAACAACAAGTAGTAATGCATAATAGTATGCTATAATGTATGATGCTATACTATGTTATGGCATCCTATATTATAATACACTACAACACATTATATTATACTATATTGCATATCACATCACAAGGGATTGCTTAAGATAAAACGATCATAAAATTAGTCTAAACAATAAAAACTTTATATTTTAGTCGTATCACTTACATATTTTAAGTTGAAACAATATATTATGATGCCATGCTCAACCTAATATGAATTTGGCCAAATTCCACCATTTTAAAGTTTAAATCAACATTTTTATAAATAATGCTAGTGTAGGCTCAATTGCATGATTTTAAAATACAAAAAGAATTTAAAATGCACAAAACAATATATTACGATATATGATGATATACTATACTACAACATATAATATTTATTTTGAACATAAAATCTTAGTTTTTAGACTACAAGTGGCATAGCACACCTTTGGTACTGCAACTTAATTCCCACTTCAAATTTAATAAATTTCATCATCGATTTATTAAATCAATATTTTTATTTATATTAATATATATATAGAGCACAATACCATAATATACTAAAACATTTCAAAACATCTTATAACATCCAAAAACACATCACTACATGGTCAAATATGTGATGCTACATTATACTATAATATATGGTATTATAATATGATTTAGGGTTAGGGTTTAGGGTATTTAAAACTTTAATAATCAAGGGAAAGTATCTTGAAGACATTTTCTTTAGCTACCACAACTAAGTTAGGATTAGTTCATTCTTTGGATCTACTCCTAATGACATCTTTATTCAAGGTTAATGGTTTAGGGTAAGTTTAGGGTTTAGATTTATGGTTAATTTAGGGTTAGTTTTGGGTTTAAGGTTTAGGTTTAGTGTTTGGGGTTTAGGATTTAGGGTTTAGGGTTGTAAGTTTTAGGGTTTAGGGTTTTAGGGTTTAGGGTTTAGGGTTTAGGGTTTAAAGTTTAGGGCTTTAGGGTTTAAGATTTAGGTTTTAGGATTTAGGATTTATGGTTTTTAGGGTTTAGGGTTTTTAGGGTTTTTAGGGATTAAGGTTTAGGGTTTAGGGTTTATGGTTTAGGGTTTAGGTTTAAGGTTTAGGGTTTATGTTTTTGTTTAGGGTTTAGGGTTTAGAGTTTAAGGTTTTTTTAAACAAAGAATAAATTTCAATTCAACATTTCTCCATCAATGAAGTAGCACCCCAAAGGTTTTTAAGACATAAGCGATGACATAGATAAAACATGAGCACCCATAGAGCAAATCAAAAACCCTAGATAAGTAGAACTGTCTCTACTATAAAGACATAGTTCCATAAGCAGCAGATCAGATCGGCCATTTTTCAATTTCTCTAATTCCCATTAGAACCACCCTCGCTTCTCGAATAGTGGGATTTGCCATCAAATCTCTAATCTCTCCCTCCATCACCATCAAGGTTGTAACCTTCATCGCTCCTCCCACCTCCATAACCACCACTTCTACAAACACCACCTCAATATGCACCAACACCTACAGATCCCCCACCACCACTGTAATAATCGCCGCCTCTACCTTCACCTCCATCACCAAATCTAGACTAAGCCATGTTGATGGTAATGTTCCTATCATTAAGGATCGGCCCATTCTTACGGTTTAGGGTTTAGGATTAGTTTAGGGTTTATGGTTTAGGGTTAGTTTACAATTTAGGGTTTGGGGTTTAGGGTTTAGGGTTGTAGGTTTTAGGGTGGTTTAGGGTTTAGGGTTTTAAGGTTTTGGATTTTGGGTTTTGGGTTTTGGGTTTTCGGTTTTGGAGTGTTTTAGGGTTTATAGTTTAGGGTTTAGGGTTTAGGGTTTGGGGCTTAGGGTTTTAAGGTTTAGAGTTTATGGTTTAGTGTTTAGGGTTTTGGGTTTTGGGTTTTGGGTTTAGAGTTATAGGGTTTAGGGTTTAGGGTTGTAGGTTTAAGGTTTAGGGTTTAGGGTTAGTTTTAGGGTTTAGAGTTTTGGTTTTTTTTTTAAAATTAAGTAAACTGGTAGGTTTATGTTTATTTAGTTTATCTTTTATTTATTTGAGTTTATTTTATTTTTTATTTATATTTAGGTTAATTTTTATTTTTATTTAGTTTAGTTTATTTATTTTAGTTTACGCTTTTTATTTTAGTTTACTTTTTAGGTTTAGGTTTATTTGTTTCATTGAGTTTTATTTTTATTTTATTTTTTTAGGTTTAAGTTTTATTTTTTATTTTAAGGTTTATGTTAAGTTTTTTATTTTTTTTTTGTAGGTATATTTTTAGGTTTTATTTTTTAGTTTAGGTTAAGTTTTAGTTTTAGTTTATATTATTTTATTAAGTTTTGGTTTAGGTGTAGTTTATTTTAGGTTTAAGTTTAGGTTTTATTTATTTTAATTTAGGTTTAGGTTTATTTTATTTTGTTTATTTTTTTTATTTTAGGTTTAGATTTTTTTAGTTTAGGGTTTAGGTTTTATTTTTTATTTATTGTTAAGATTATTTTTAGGTTTACATTTTTATTTAGTTTTTATCTTATTTTATTTTTGGTTTATTTTATTTTATTTTATTTTACATTTAGTTTTTATTTTATTTAGGTTTTTTATTCTTCAGTTTATTTTATTTTTTAATTTAGTTTAAGTTTTTATTTATTTATTTTTAGTTTAATTTTATTTTTTAATTAATTTTATTTTTAGGTTTTGGTTTATTTTTTCATTTAAGTTTTTATTTTATTTTATTTTTATATTTTATTTAGGTTTAGGTCTTTTTATTTATTTTAATTTTAGGTTTAATTTAGTTTAGGTTTAGGTTTCTATGTTTTTAGGGTTTAGGGTTTTAGGGTTTAGGGTTTTAAGGTTTAGGGTCTAGGGTTAAGGTTTAGGGTTTAGGGCTTAGGGTTTAGTGTTTAGGCTTTAGTGTTTAGGTTTTTTAGGGTTTAGTGTTTAAGGTTTAGGGTATAGGGTTTAGGGTTTTTGGTTTTGGGTTTGGGTTTTATGTTTTTAGGGTTTAGGGTTTAGGATTGTTGGTTTAGGGTTATTTTTTATTTTATTTTTTATTTTTTATTTTTAGGGTTTAGGGTTTACGGTTTAGGTTTTATGTTTAAGGTTCAAGTTTTAGTTTAGGGTTTATGAATTTTGGTTTCTTTTTAACAGAGAAAAGATTTAATAGAATTACCTTTTTATTAGTACTTGCCTTGTGTTTATAATTTAGCAAAGAAAGGGTTAATCTCACATACTTGGTCAAAGCACAGGTCAGACTACTTTGAAAGAATATGGAAGAACAAATGCAAAAGCTCTCAATCAAGACCAGGACTACGATTCAGTATAGTGGTTCCAGTCGATGATGATTATGGCTTAGTCATCACCAATCATTTGGAGTCTGATAGGTTCTTTTTAAATCACATTAACATATATGAGGAGTTATGTTTAAAAACTTCAGATGATCCAGATGATTTTGAAGTCAAAGATGCACTGCCAGAGTTTGAAGAAGAGATCAAGACAACCATCGTTGAGCTCAAGGAAATCAACTTAGGAACTGAAGAAGATCCATGCCCAACATACATCAGTTCTTTGTTGAATGAAATTGAAACCAATGACTTAGTTAGGCTATTGACTAAGTTTAAGGACTACTTTGCACGGAGTTATGAAGAGATGCCTGGATTCACTCTTGACGTAGCGGTCCATAAACTAGCAATCGAGCCCACTGCTAACCCTATCAAGCAAGCTCCTAGACGCATGCGATTAGACATAGAATAATGGGTCATTTATGAAGTCAAGAAATTGATCGATGTTGGGTTCATCTTGGAAGAAAAATACCCTACCTGATTAGCTAGTGTCATCCCAGTTAAGAAAAAGAATGGCCTCATCTCATGCAGTCTTCTCTTTCATGGATGGCTCACCTGGATATAACTAAATAAAGATGGCCCCTAAGGATGAAAAAAATACTTCTTTTAGAACCTCGATCAGAATCTATTGCTATAAGGTCATGCCTTTCAGCCTTAGAAATGTTGGTGCTACATACCAGTAGGCTATGACTCAAATCTTTGATGAACTCATTCATCATCAAGTCGAGTGCTATGTCGATGATCTCATGATCAAAAGTAGAGAAAAGGAAGACCATTTCTTTGACTTGAGAGTAGTTTTCAAATAATTAAGACAATTTAAGCTCAAAATGAACCGCCTGAAATGTACATTCAGAGTAGCATTAGAGAAATTCTTTGGGTGTTTTGTCCGACACCAGGGAATCAAAATTGATCTAGAGAAGAATAAGGCGATATTAGAAATGCCACCCTCTAAAAGTTTAACTCAACTCAGATCATTCCAAGGGAGGTTGGCATATCTAAGATGCTTTATATCCAGCCTATCAAGAAGATGTCAACCATTCTTAGCACTTTCTAATAAGGATGCCAAGTTAAGGTTGGATGACAACTGTTAGCATGCCTTCAAAGACATCAAGCATTACCTGATGATGCCATTGGTTCTAGCAGCCCCTATCCCAGGAAAGCCGCTCATACTTTACACTACTATGTTAGATGACTCCCTTGGTGCTTTGTTGGCCCAAGCCAATGCCGAAGGGAAGAAAAATACATTGTACTACCTTAGCAATCGTCTAAACCCTGCTGAGGCTAATTATCCACTCATTGAGAAACATTGCCTAGCTTTAATCTTTGCATCCCAAAAGCAACATCACTACATGCTTCCTCATAAGGTGAACTTAATCTCTAGGATCAATCCACTCATTATCTCATGACATGACTGATGCTATCTAGATGGTTGACATGACAGTCCATGATCCTCTCACAGTTTAACATTACTTCCGTATCCCTCCATGCGATGAAAGGACAAGAGCTAATAGATTTCTTAGTAGCACACCCACTTCCTACTGACTTTATGCTTAGTGATGATCTCCTTGATGAATAAATCATGAACTTATGGGATACTATCATCCACCGTTAGGAGATGTACTTTGATTGTTTAGCTTCCTCTCAAAGAGGTGAAGAATCACAATCTACTATTCCAGGAAAGGCAGGGGTAAGAATAGTTCTCTTAACTCCAGACCACGACATGATGAGATTCTCATATCATCTTTCCGCTCCTTGCACTAACAATGAAGCTGAATATGAGGCTCTGATTACCGATCTAGAGTTAATCATTACTCTAAGCATCTAGAACATCAATATTTGGGGATTCTCAGCAAGTTATCAACCAAATTGCTGGATCTTATAAGGTTATAAAGCCCAAGCTCCATCACTACCATAAGTACACCATGGAGTTGTTGGCCCAAATCATAGAGGTTACCATTAAAAAGATTCCTCGAGGAGAGAATGTCGTAGCATACTCTTTAGCCAAGCTTGCCAAAGAGTTGGCATGTCTGGATGATGAGTCCATATCAATAAAGGTTGAAAATAGACAAGTCTTATCCCTTATTGATATTGAACTCATCAAAAAGTACTCTCTTGAAGGGGAGGTTGCCAATTCCAAGAAGGAAGAGGAGTTAGATTGGAGGAAACCATTCATGGATTATCTAAATAAAGGCAAACTACCTCAAGAGAAGTCATAAGCCCATCAGATAGAGCAAAGAGCACTTTCCTGCACTCTTGTGGATGGTGTCTTGTATCGACAGTCTTTCAATCATATGTCATTACGTTATTTAGACAAGCATGAAGCCTGTAAGATCATGATCGAGATACACTCAAGATTATGTGGAACCAACTAATCTAGTCCGAAGATGAATGCTAAGATCAAGAGACTAGGATACTACTGGCTGTCGATGATCAAAGATTACATGGATACGGCTAGATGATGCCTCCAATGTCAAATACACAGTGTGGCCTACACCAACCACCCAACATTCTACATCCTACATTAGCTTATTTTAGTTCTAATGAGACTGATTGTTGCCCGTCATAAGATGGGAGGAAAGTTTGAAACCACTTGGGAAGGCCCTTTTTCCATAGAGAAGGCCTACCAAGAAGGATTTTATCAGTTTATTAATCATAAGGGAGAGCACCCAATGCTTCTAATCAATGCACTCCACTTAAAAAAATATTATAAATCATGTTTAAAAATAATTATCATTAATGAAAATTCCATTTCAAATTCAATCTTTACCATGTTGAAAGTATTCTTGTTTGCGAATTCACCATGATGTGTTTAGGGTTGGTGTAAGGAACCTGAGCAATGTCCTATCCTTCATCGACACAATACAAATACAAACTATAGAAAAACATATAAAAAAAATACATATCTTTTATCTCGGGCTACTCTGAGTTGAGATAACGCCCCTAACGGAACTCACTCAATCACTACTTTAGGTCGAGATGACGTGCTACCTAACTAGTGTGTTACCCCAGTGGTCTTCTTACTTTGGAGGATGTAAGTCTGCTACACTTTCCTTCCTTACTTGGCCACTACACTCCGATGAGTTTCTTGTTAGTTTGGTAGGCCTTACTACATGGCCGATAAGCTACCTCATGTTGGCTTCATTTAAGAGGATGTGAGTTTGTTAGGCTTTCATCTTGCATTAGCCTTCGTACAATGATTAGGTCAAGTATATTTGAGGTTTAGGATAAGTTCCCTAAGGTATCCTTACCTCCTAACTATTTCAAATCTGGGTCCCGTCCTTTCTCGGGGCTCCCCGCTTAGTAGTCGCTCTAGGTTAGATAACATCTATCTCACTGATGATAAACTATCCCGATGATCAGTTTTGCTTGTAAAGTTGTAAGCCTACATGCTTTCTTTCTAGATTGATCATTTCACATCGATAAGTACCTTAGGTTGGTTGGTTCTCACTATACTGATGGATACACTCATGATGATGGATACACCTTAGGTTGGTTGGTTCTCGAACCTTAAGATATACCACAGATGGCAGATGTAAGTCTGTTATGCTTTCTTCTTGAGTTGGCCACCGTACTCCTATAGGCTTTCTTTCCAGGGCTCAGGATAACATCCTTAGCAGCACCTCCCTTATGGGCACTATATTTGGGTCACGTCCTTTGCAACCCTATTTAGACACTACTCGGGTTACTATCATATTAGACAATTCCCCTCTCCTAGTAACCACCCCTGTGGTTGGAGAATCCATCTTATGGATGTGCAGATTCTCCCTTCATCCAGTAAATCTTAGATAGGTCAAGGCCGACATATCCCCTTCTCAGTGTGTTCCCTCACACACCAATAGGGTCCACATAAACATATAAATAGAATATATATTCACTTATGGATTAGGAGGACACCCCTAGTGGTACCTTTTCCCAAGAAGACAGCCTATATTTAGGGCAGTGCCAGTAAAACTCCATGTAGGAATCTCATAACTACTCCTGAGTTGATGTAAGTCTCCAACAACATTCACTCAGTAGTAGCCCCTAAGTTAGGTTTGATTTGTTTTGCTACCAATAAGTCACTCTAGTGGTTGTTCCCTACTTTAGAAGATGTAAGTCTACTACACCTTCTTCCTAGCACAACCATTGCATATCGAAAGGAAACCCCTTAGGTTGGCTAACTCTACCCCATGACCAATAAACTATCCCTTTGTATTTGTAAATCTGAGATAGGACAAGTCTGATATAGCCCTTTCTCAGTGGGTCCATTGCACACCAACATGGTCCATAAATTAAATCTATCAAATTTGACCTAGCTCACATCCCCAATGGATATGTCCTCAATTCAAAATAAAACTAAACTAAACAAACCATATCAAATCACATGAAATTAAGATGAAATTAATCCTGACTGCTTTTGAGTTGACATAAGTCCCCAGGGAAATTCACTCAGTAGTCGCCCTAGATCAGGTTCAATTTATTATTCATCCAACAGGTCACCTCAGCAGTTATTCCTCGCTTTGAAAGATATAAGTCTGTTATGCCTTCTTCCTAGCATATCTGTTGCACACCGAAAGGCAACTGCTTAGGTTGGCTAGCTCTACCCCACAGCTAGTAGACTATCGCTTTGAATTTGTAAACTTGAGGTAGGTCAAGGTTGATATAGCCCTTTCTTAGTGGGTCCATCGCACATCGACAAGGTCCATACATTAACTCATATTAAATTAAACCCAATCTGATTTTCCTTAGTGGAGTTAAATCACACCCTTCTCTCCAATGGAGCTCCAAATCATATATAAATAAGTTAAGCAAACAAATCAAATTCAAAACCAACCTCCCCAGTGGAGCCAAATTAAACCAACTCCCCCAGTAATCAGTGGTAATCATGGTGGGTATGTGTAATCAGTGGTAATCATGGTGGTGAGGAAATTCTTGTAAGCGTTGATGAACATGTGCAACGCTGTAGTAAAGGTGGGATAAGAGAGGGCCAGTGAGAGAGAAGTGATTGTTGAAAGGCCAGTAGAAAACTTCTTGATGAGATCATCTTCAATGAGGTCAAGCACCTCAACACTGAACACCAAACCATCATCATACACAGACTAGACAATAAGGCCATAAAAGAATGGCTTAATCCCAAGCTTTGCGAAGAGAGCAGCCTTGAGGAGCCCACTTTATCGCCTTTTTAAATTAGCTCAACCAGGGTGATAATTTCAACTGTACCCTTATTGATCTTAGTTGGGATTTTGAGATCCTGGAAGAAAGAAATCTATGAAGGATCCATACTAGTGTTTCCTAGAGGAACCACAACATAAATAGGTGCAATAAGAACAACATAGGCAGGAGCACCATCTTTGTATTTCACAACCTCTTCATTGACTTCTTTAAGATCACCTTTCATAAAAATCAGCTCAACCGGGTTTTGGGTTTAGGGTTTTAGTGTTTATGCTTTTAGGGTTTAGTGTTTAGGGTTAGGTCTTAGGGTTTAGGGTTTAAGGTTTAGGATTTATGGTTTAGGATTTGTTTAGGATTTAGGGTTTAGGGTTTAGGGTTTAGGGGCTTTAAGGTTTAGGGTTTAGGGTTGTAGGTTTAGTGTGGTAGATTTATGGTTTTGGGTTTTTTTTATTTTTTTATTTTCATTTTTATTTTTTCATTAAGTAAATCGATAGGTTTAGGTTTATTTAGATTATTTAGTTTATTTTTTAATTATTTTATTTTAGTTTATTTTATTTTATTTTTTTAAGGTTTATTTTTTATTTTTATTTAGTTTAGTTTATTTTTTTAGGTTTATTTATTTTTAATTTAGAGTTTTTATTTTAGTATTTATTTATTTAGTTTAGGTTTAGGTTTATTGTCTGAGTTTTATTTTGTTTTAGGTTTGTGTTTATGTTTTATTTTTTATTTTTTGGTATAGGTTTAGGTTTTATTTTATTTATTAGGTTTAAGTTTTAGGTTTTATTTTAGATTTATTTTAGGTTTTATTTTTTTAGTTTAGGTTTAGGTTTATTTTATTTTATTTTAGGTCTATGTTTAGGTTTTATTCATTTTCATTTAGTTTATTTTAGTTTAGGTTTAAGTTTATTTTATTTTATTTATTTTATTTTTATTTTAGGTTTATTTTTTTAGTTTAGGATTTAGGCTTTATTATTTATTTATTTTTAGGTTTACATTTTTATTTTGATTTAAATTTATTTTATTTTAGGTTTATTTTATTTTTATTTTACGTTTAGTTTGTATTTTATTTATGTTTTTTATTCTTAAAGTTTATTTTATTTTTAAGTTTAGTTTAGGTTTTAATTTATTTTATTTTAGTTTATTTTTATTTTTTATTTATTTTATTTTTAGGTTTAGGTTTTTATTTTATTTTATTTTTTTATTTTTATTTAGGTTTAGGTTTTATTTATTTATTTTATTTTTAGTTTTTATTTAGTTTTAATTTTAGGTTTTTAGATTTTCAGGTTTTTAGGATTTAGGGTTTAGGGTTTTAGGGTTTATGGTTTTAGTGTTTAGGGTTTAGGGTTAGGGTTTAGGGTTTAGGGTTTGTGGTTTTTGGGTTTAGGATTTAGGGTTTGGAGTTTAGGTTTTTAAGGTTTTGGGTTTAGGGTTTAGGGTTGTCAGTTTAGGGTTTAGGGTTTAAGGTTAGTTTTAGGGTATAGGGTTAGGGATTTTTTTATTTTTTTATTTTTAGGGTTTAGGGATTGAGGTTTAGGGGTTAGGTTTAGTTTTTAGGGTTTAGGGTTTTTGGTTTTTTTTAAACGGAGAACAAATTCATATTCAACATTTCTTCTTTTTAATTTCATCAACCAAGTAACACACCAAGTTTTCTAAGACATAAACGATGATATAGATAAAAATTGAGCACACATAGAACAAATCAACAACCCAAGATAACTAGAATAATCTCTTATGTAAATACACAGTTCCATAAGCAGCAAATCGGATCGGTAATTCTTCAGTTTCTCCAGTTCCCATCAGAACCACCTCGGCCTCTCGAGTACCAGGATCCACCATCATATCCCCGATCTCTCTCTTCGCCACCACCACGACTATAACCTCCATCGCTCCTCTCACCTCCATAACAACCACTACTCTAATCGCCACCTCCATATCCACCAGCACCTCCAGATCCCCACCACAATCACTAAGCCGCTTTGCCTCCCAATCTAGATTGAGCCTAGTTGACGATGATGTTCCTGCCATCAAGGTTATGCCCATTCTTAGGGTTTAGGTTTAGGTTTGGGTATATTAGGTTTTAGGGTTTAGGTTTATTTTTTTATATATTTAGTTACTTTAGGTTTATTTTTTAATTTATTTAGTTACTTTAAGTTTAGGTTTAGGATTTAGGGTTTAGGGTTTAGGGTTTAGGTTTAGGATTTACGGTTTAGGGATTAGGGTTTTTTTTAACTCAAATGATTCCATAACCAATAAGAAATTACTAAATCAAAGAAGACATTATCCTTTAACAATTAATAAAATAGGATAAAATAAAATGCAATTTAAAAATTCACAAAAATTATACTTCACAAAATGATTTAACTCCTAGAGACAATAAAAATTGATTTTATAGAAGGCCAACAAAACTTTATCGGATAAGATGAAACCCATATCATCATCAGATTGCTTAGCAGGCTCTTCCTTCTTCTCTTCCACTGCAGCAGCCGGATCAGTAGCAGTAGTAGGAGTAGTAGAAGCATCATGCACAGCAGCCACATCAAATTTACTAGGATCCTTCAAATACTCAAC
Source organism: Cymbidium sinense (assembly GCA_021442155.1). Lineage (NCBI taxonomy): Eukaryota > Viridiplantae > Streptophyta > Magnoliopsida > Asparagales > Orchidaceae > Cymbidium > Cymbidium sinense. The sequence goes on along the minus strand of CM038214.1, from coordinate 322,338,485 downwards.
CTTCTCGACCTGTGGGTATGTGTAATCAATGGCAATTATGACAGTGAGGACATTCTTGTAAGCGTTGATGAACATGTGGGACGCTACAACAAGGGTGGGTTAAGAGAGGGCCAGTGAGAGAGAAGTGATCATTAGAAGGGCTGCCCAAAACTTCTCGATGAGATTATCTTTAGTGAGGTCTAGCACCTCAGGACTGAACACCAAACCATCATCATAGACAGACTAGATGATAAGGCCATAAGAGAATGGCCTAGTCCCCAGCTTAGGGAGGAGAGCGACCTCTAAGGATCTCACCTTATCACCTTTTTTAATCATCTGAACCGGGGTGATAATTTCAATAGAACATGGAAGAAAGAAGTCTATAAAGGATCCAAACCAGTGCTACCTGGAGGAGCCACAACATCAATAGGTGCAATAAGACCAACATGGGCAGGAGCGCCAACTTTGTATTTCACAACCTCTTTGTTGACTTCTTTAAGTGAACCTTTCATAAAAATTAGCTCAATCATGGTTTAGGGTTTAGGGTTTAGGCTTTTAGGGTTTAGGGTTTAAGGTTAGGGTTTAGGGTTTAGGGTTTAGGGTTTAGAGTTTAAGGTTTAGGGTTAAGGGTTTAGGGTTTTTTAGGGTTTATGGTTTAGGGTTTAGGGTTTAGGGTTGTAGGTTTAACATTGTATGTCTAGGGTCTAGGGTTTAGGGTTTAAGATTTAGGGTTTAGGTTTTTTTTTAAAAATTAAGTAAACTAGTAACTTTATGTTTATTTAGCTTATTTAATTTATTTTTCATTTATTTTAGTTTATTTTATTTATTATTTTTATTTAAGTTTATTTTTTATATTTAGTTTAGTTTATTTATTTTTTGTTTATTTATTTTTAGTTTAGGGTTTTTATTTTACTTTATTGTTTAGGTTTAGGATTAGGTTTATTTTTTGGTTAATTTTTTTTAAGTTTAGGTTATATTTTTTATTTTTAGGAGTATGTTTAGGTTTATATTTTATTTCTTTATGTTTAAGTTTTAGGTTTTTATTTTAGGTTTATTTTTAGGTTTTACTTTTTAGTTTAGGTTTAGGTTTACTTTTAGTTTATTTTATTTTATTTAGTTTAGGTTTAGCTTTATGTTTATTTATTAGTTTAGGTTTTATTTTAGGTTAGTTTATTTTAGTTTAGGTTTTGGTTTATTTTATTTTGTTTATTTTATTTTTATTTTAGGTTTAGTTTTTTTAGTTTAGGGTTTTTGTTTTATTTTTTTATTTATTTTAGGTATTTTTAGGTTTAGGTTCTTATTTTAGGTTTATTTTATTTTATTTTATGTTTATTTATTTATTTTAGGTTTTTTATTCTAAGTTTATTATATTTTTTAGTTTAGTAGGTTTTATTTATTTTATTTTAGTTTATTTTTCTTTATTTAATTTATTTTATGTTTAGGTTTAGATTTTAGTTTAGGTTTTATTTTATTTTATTTTTTATTTAGTTTTAGGTTTTATTTATTTTATTATTTAGGTTTATTTAGGTTTAGGTTTAAGTTTTAGTTTAGGGTTTATGGTGGGTTTGGGGGGGTTTAGGGTTTAGGATTTTAGGGTTTAGGATTAAGGTTTAGGGTTTAGGGTTTAGGAGTTTTAGGGTTAGGTTTGGAGATAAGTTTGGGTTTAGTGGTAGGGTTTAGGTGGGAGTTTAGTGGAGGGTTTAGGGTGGGTTTATGGTTTTTGGATTTAAGATTTAGGGTTTAGGGTTAAAGGTTTAGGGTTTAGGGTTTAGGGTTAGGGTTTTTTTATTTTTTTTATTTTTAGGGTTTAAGGTTTAGGTTTTTGGTTTAGGGTTCAGGTTTTAGTTTAGGGTTTAGGGTTTTTATTTTTTTTAACAAAGAATAAATTCAAATTCAACATTTCTTCTTTTCAATTTCATCAACCAAGTAACACACAATGTTCTCTAAGACATAAGCGACATTATAAATCAAAAATGAGCAAGCATAAAGCAAATCAAAAACTCTAGATAACTAGGACCGTCTCTATTATAAAGACATAGTTCCATAAGCAGTAGATCGGATTGGCCATTCTTCAGTTTCTCCAGTTCCCATCAGAACCACCCTGGCTCTCGAGTTATGGGATCCACCATCATATCCCTGATCTCTCCCTCCGCCACCACCACGATAGTAACCTCCATCACAATTTCATAGGTTTTTTAATTTATTTTATTTTAATGTTTTATTTAGTTTAGGTTTAGGTTTTTAGGATTTTAGGGTTTGCGGTTTAGGATTTAGGGTTTAGGGTTTAGGGTTTAGGGTTTAGAGTTTAGGCTTAGGAGGTAGGGTTTAGGGTTTAGGGTGGTTAGGTTTAGGGCATTAGGGGTTTTATGTTTAGCTTTAGGAGTTTTCTGATTTGGTTTAGGGTTTAGGGCTTTCAGTTTTGGGCTTAGGGTTTTAGGGTTTACGGTTTAAGGTTTAAGGTTGTAGGTTTAGGGTTAAATTTAGAGTTAGGTGTTTATTTATTTATTCTTTTTTTTAGGGTTTAGGGCTTAGGGTTTAAGGTATAGGTTTTCGATTTAGGGTTCAGGTTTTAGTTTAGGTTTATTTTATAATTAAGTAAACTTCTTTAAGTTTATTTTAGTTTATTTTTTTTTTTAGGGTTTAGGTTTTTTTTTAAAAAAAAAATTAAAATAGAGTTTTTTGGTTATTTAGTTAATTTAGTTTATTTTTTATTTATTTTAGTTTATTTTATTTTTTATTTTTATTTATGTTCATTTTTTATTTTTATTTAGTTTAATTTATTTAGTTTAGGTTTATTTATTTTAGTTTAGATTTTTTATTTTAGTTTATTTTTTTTAAATTTAGGTTTAGGTTTAGGTTTATTTTTATTTTATTTTTTAGGTTTAGGTTTTAACTTTTATTTTTAGGTTTAGGTTTAGATTTTTATTTAATTTTTTTTATGTTTATATTTTAGGTTTTTATTTTAGGTTTATTTTTAGATTTTCTTTTTTAGTTTAGGAATAGGTTTATTTTTAGTTTATCTTATTTTATTTAGTTTTTGTTAAGGTTTAGGTTTAGTTTATCTTAGGTTTAGGCTTTGGTTTTATTTATTTTAGTTTAGTTTATTTTATTTTAGGTTTAGTTTATTTTATTTTGTTTATTTTATTTTTATTTTAGGTTTAGGTTTTTTTTTTCATTAGGGTTTAGGTTTTTATTTAATTTTTATTTTATCTTTCTTAGGTTTATTTTATTTTTATTTTACATTTAGTTTTTATTTAATTTTATTTTTTTAGTTTATTTGAATTTATTTTTTAGGTTTAGGTTTAGGTTTTAGTTTAAATTTTTATTTTATTTTATTCTTTTATTTTATTTAGGTTTAGGTTTTTTATTTATTTTATTTTTATGTTTTATCTAGTTTAGGTTTAGGTTTTTAGGGTTTAGTGTTCGGGGTTTAGAGTTTTTAGTTTTTTGGGTTTAGGGTTAGTTGTAGGGTTTAGAGTTTATGGTTTAGGATTTAGGGTTTAGGGTTTAATGTTTAGGCTTTAGGGTTAATTTTTTAAATTAAGTAAACTGATAGGTTTTGATTTATTTATTTTATTTTTTATTTATTTTAGTTTAATTTATATTTCATTTTTATTTAGATTTAATTTATTTTTTTATTTTTTTTAGCTTATTTAATTTAGGTTTAATTATTTTAGTACATTTTTTAAGTTTAGGTTTATGTTTATGTTTATTTGTTAGTTTAGTTTTATTTTTATTTTATTTTTAGGAATAGGTTTTATTTTTTATTTTAAGGTTAAAGTTTTTATTTTATTTTTTTAGGTTTAGGTTTTAGGTTTTTATTTTAGGTTTTATTTTTTAGTTTAGGTTTAGGTTTATTTTAGTTTATTTTATTATATTTAGTTTAGGGTTTAGGTTTAGTTTATTTTAGGTTTAGGTTTAGGTTTTATTTAATTTAGTTTAGGTTTATCTTTATTTTATTTTATTTATTTTAGGCTTAGGTTTTTTTTAGTTTAGGGTTTTGGTTTTATTTTTTATTTATTTTTAGGTTTATTTTTTAAGTTTAGGTTTTTATTTAGTTTTTATTTTATTTTTTTTTTCATTTTGTTTTTTTGTTTAGGTTTTTTATTTTTAGGTTTATTTATTTTTTAGTTTAGGTTTTTATTTATTATATTTTAGTTTAATTTTATTTTTAAGTTTAGGTTTAAGTTTAAGTTTAGGTTTAAGTTTAGGTTTTAGTTTAGGTTTTGATTAATTTTTTTTTAATTTATTAAGCTTTAGGTTTTCTTTAATTTTTTTTTTAAATTTTTAGGTTTTATTTAGTTTAGGTTTAGGTCAGTTTTTTTTAGGTTTTAGGGTTGGGGTTTTGAGGTTTATGATTTAGGGTTGTAGGTTTTTGCGTTTAGGGCTTAGGGTTTAAAGTTTAGGGTTTATGGTGTATTGTTAAAGGGTTTAGGGTTTTATGGTTTAGGATTTATGTTTTAAGGTTGTAGGTTTAGGGTTTAGGGTTTGTTTTAGGGTTTAGGGTTTAGGGTTAGGGTTTTTTTACTTTCTTTTTTTTTTAATTTTTAAATTAAGTAAGCTCGTCGCTTTAGGTTTATTTAGTTTTATTTATTTATTTTAGTTTATCTTATTTTTATTTTGATTTAGGGGTATTTTTATTTATATTTAGTTTAGTTTAATTAATTTAAGTTTATTTATTTTAGTTTAGGGTTTAGGGTTTAAAGTTTAGGTTTTTGATTTAAGGTTTTATTTTTTAGTTTTGGGTTTTTAGGTTTTGGGTTTCCTTTTTTTAAATAGAGAACAAATTCATATTCAACATTTCTTCTTTTGTTTATTTAGTTTATTTTTTTATTTATTTTAGTTTAGTTTATTTTTTATTTATGTTTTTTTTTATTTAATTTAGTTTATTTATTTAAGGTTTATTTATTTTAGTGTAGGTTTTTTATTTTAGTTTATTTTTTAGGTTTAGGTTTAGGTTTTTGTTTATTTTTTAGTTGAGTTTTTTTTTTCTTTTTAAGGTTTTGGTTTTATTTTTTATTTTTAAGGTTTAGGGTTAAGTTTTTATTATATTTTTTAGGTTTAAGTTTAATTATTTATTTTTAGGTTTAGGTTTATGTTTTTATTTGATTTTCTTAGGTTTAGGTTTTAGGTTTTTATTTTAGGTTTATTTTTAGGTTTTATTTTTTAGTTTAGGTTTAAGTTTATTTTTAATTTATTATATTTTATTTAGTTTAGGTTTAGGGTTTGGTTTAGTTTATTTTAGGTTTAGGTTTAGGTTTTATTTTATTTAGTTTAATTTATTTTAGTTTAGGTTTAGGTTTATTTTATTTTTATTTTAGGTTTAGGTTTTGTTTTAGTTTAAGGTTTAAGATTTCTTTTTTTAATTTATTTTTAGGTTTATCTTTTAGGTTTAGGTTTTTATTTTATTTTATTTTATTTTAAGGTTGTTTTATTTTTATTTTAGGTATAGTTTTTATTTTATTTAGGTTTTTTATTTTTTAGTTTAATTTGTGTTTTTATTAATTTTATTTTAGTTTAGTTTTTATTTTGATTTTATTCTCTTTTTATGCTTAGGTTTAGGTTTTAGTTTATATTTTTATTTTATTTTGGTTTAGATTTTTTATTTATTTCATTTTTAGGCTTTATCGGGGTTTAGGTTTTAGCTTTTAGTTTAGGGTTTAGGGTTTGGGGTTTATGGTTTTTTTTGGGTTTTTTATGGTTTAGAGTTTAGGGTTTAGGGTGGTTTTAGGGTGGTATGGTTTATTTAGGTAAGGCCTAGAGTTTAAAGTTTAGGTTTTCGATTTAAGGTTCATGTTTTAGTTTAGGGTTTTTGGGTTTTGGGTTTCTTTTTTTTAAATAGAGAAAAAATTCATATTCAAAATTTCTTATTTTGTATATTTAGTTTATTTTTTATTTATTTTAGTTTAGTTTATTTTTTCAATTATGCTTTTTTATTTAATTTAGTTTATTTATTTTAGGTTTATTTATTTTAATTTAGGTTTTTTATTTTAGTTTATTTTTTAGGTTTAGGTTCAGCTTTTTGTTTATTTTTAAGTTGATTTTTTTTTTTTTAGGTTTTGGTTTTATTTTTTATTTTTAAGTTTAAGTTTAGGTTTTTATTATATTTTTTAGGTTTAGATTTTATTTTTTATTTTTATGTTTAGGTTTAGGTTTTTATTTGATTTTCTTAGGTTTAGGTTTTAGGTTTTTATTTTAGGTTTATTTTTAGGTTTTATTTTTTAGTTTAAGTTTATTTTTAATTTATTATATTTTATTTAGTTTAGGTTTAGGGTTTGGTTTAGTTTATTTTAGGTTTAGGTTTAGGTTTTATTTATTTTAGTTGAATTTATTTTAGTTTAGGGTTAGGTTTATTTTATTTTTATTTTTGGTTTAGGTTTTGTTTTAGTTAAGGTTTAGGTTTTATTTTTTTCTTTACTTTTAGGTTTATTTTTTAGGTTTAGGTTTTTATTTAGTTTTTATTTTATTTTATTTTAAGGTTGTTTTATTTTTACTTTAGATATAGTTTTTATTTTATTAAAGTTTTTTATTTTTTAGTTTAGTTTGGGTTTTATTAAATTTATTTTATTTTTGTTTTTATTTTGATTTTATTTTCTTTTTAGGTTTAGGTTTAGGCTTAGGTTGGTTTAGTTTATATTTTATTTTATTTGGTTAGATTTTTTTTTTTATTTTATTTTTAGGCTTTATTTAGTAGGTTTAGGTTTTAGCTTTTTAGTTTAGCAGTGTGGTAGGGTTAGGGCTTAGAATTTAGGATTTATGTTTTTTTTTTTTGGGTTTAAGGTTTAGGGTTTAGAGTTTAGGGTTTAAGATTTAGGGTTTAGGATTTAGGGTTTTAGGGTTTAGGGTTTATGGTTTAGGGTTCAGGGTTTAGGGTTTAGTGTTTTTAAGGTTTAGGGTTTAGGCTCTAGGGTCTAAGTTTTAGGTTTAGGTTTGTTTTAGTCTGGTTTAGGGTTTGGGTTTTAATAGAGAACAAACTGATTCAACATTTCTACTTTGTTTACTTTGTTTGTTTTTTTTTTTTAGGTTTATTTTAGGTTTATTTTATTTTTAGTTTTAGTTTAGGTTTTATATATTTTCTTTTAGTTTATTTTATTAGTTTATTTTATTTTATGTTTTGTTTTAGGTTTAGGTTTTAGTTTAGGTTTTTATTTTATTTTATTTTTTTATTTTACTTTTAGGTTTTATTTAGTTTAGGTTTAGCTTTTTAGGGTTTAGGGTTTAGGGTTTAGGGTTTAGGGTTTTAGGATTTACGGTTTAGGGTTAAGGTTTAGTGTGTAGGGTTTAGGGTTTAGTGTTTAGGCTTTAGGGTTTATGATTTTTAGAGTTTAGAGTTTAGGGTTAGTTTAGGTTTTAGGGCGGGGTTTAAGGTTTAAGGTTTAGGCTTTAGGGTTTCGGGTTTTTAGGGTTTAGGGTTAGTTTAGGGTTTAAGGTTTAGGGTTTTAGGGTTTAGGGTTTAGGGTTAAGGTTAGGGTTTAGGATTTAGGGTTTATGGTAGCCGAGCTCTACCCTTATTTAACTTGGAATATGAAAGAATAATTATAATTGTATTAAATTCCATTGGGGTTTTCTTTCTTCATATTTCTATTTCTGATTTGGTTCCTTCTTTGATTTGGATGGTGCTTGCTTCAAAGGCATCATAGGGAACCCTAGGACAAAGCCTTCTGGCCACTCCTCATCCTAATCCCTCACAGCACTACTCCTAATTCCTATTGCAAAAATTATATTTATGTGGGAAAGTAAATCTAACTACACCTGCAAAATAGAGGTTGGCTAAATATACATATAAGCCCAAGCAGTTGTATTTATAATTTGGACTTAGCACCCTACACATGAGTAACTAAGCCACCTATCCTAACTTGGATTATGCTTAAGGATTTTAGCAACCTGCAAAAAGAGCATTTACATTTATTTTTATGTATCCCTTAAGCATAATTCCCTACAGAAAATATGATTAGGCTAATATTGGCCTATCATCTAGTCTACGAAGCATACACCCTAACATTTAATCTAAAATAATACATCATAAAACAAAACATATATCACATCATACACCATCCAAACTTAGAGTTAGAAGTGGCGACTTAATTCTAATGTTTGTATTAAGGCTTGTGTGGTAAGTCTTGTTAGGCATTCATGTTATATTTTCTAAGTGTAGAAGGATTCAATTTAACATGAAAGGTTGATTTTACCTGAAGTAGTTTAATTGATTTGAGAATTTTAATTTGTGTTTTTTTTTTGTTTGATTACACTTAGCAACTAGGTCTTATAAAGAAAGGAAAAGAGGATTGCCCTCTTTCATCCCTACCTTAAGTCACTTTCTAAAGTATATTAATTTGATTTAGTTCTCTTTAGTGAATGGCTTACTAAATGATATAATTAATCCTAAGTTTAGGTTCACTTTAAATAATCATATTCAAAATGAAAGGCGTCTTACGATTAATTTAATTGAATTACTACCACATGGCATATATTAAGTCATTCCCTTCCAACACATGTAACATGCATATGATTTAATCTTAAGTATACATGTAACATATTATAGCACACTTAAATGATGAATGTCTGTGTATGTTTAGAATTTATATTTTATTTGATTGAATTATTTAAACATATTAATTTAAAACTTTATCCAAATTCTTAAAAAAATGACGTAAGAATGAAATTAAATAGGCATGCATCGTTGTTAAACCAGGGAAGTGAGGTAATCAAATGACCTCCTTGGACCTAGCTAAAGCCTCGTATTCTTGAGATGTCCAGACTATATACCTTTTGCATTCAAAAATATGTAAATTTGCATACATGAACATAGGAAGTAAGCTCCAAATCTATTGGCTAATTAATTCAACCAATTACTCAATTATGAATGCATGCAATTTTAATGTAAAATGGGATTTCCATTCACTAATTACATATATATACATGTACAAAGATATAAAGTACATGTCATTGTTAAACTAGAGAAGTGAGCTGAACAAATGACCTCCTTGGGGCTAACTACAGCCTCATTTTCCTGGAATGTCCAGACTATATACTTGCTTTTCTTGGACACACATGGATGTATACATAAATGAGGGAAATAAATACATACAAATATTGTATAGTTTTTTTTGATTGAATCATTTATATATATGAATTAAAGCTCTATTCAATATCTAATGTTGAAATACATAAGAATGAAATCAAATGGGTACATGCCATTATTAAACCAGGGAAGTGAGGTAATCAAATGACCTTCTTCGGGCTAACTAAAGCCTCATGTTCCTAGGATGTCCATACTATATACCCATTACCATTCAATCTTATATAAATTACCACATGAATAGATGAAAGAGAATTTAACATTCATACATTTAAGCTATAAGCACATGCATTTCTTATGTATTTATAACTAGCATCATAACACATATTATTATTTATTTATATGCTTTTTAAAATATATTTGGATTTAATAGTGATAATAACCATGCATATATTAAATTAAATCAACACATGCAAGCTTACATAAAGGAAATCCATTTTATTTTACTTGATTTTGAAAAGATGGATGCATGAATTCAAATGACATACCAAATTTAACATGACTGGAAAAAGGATAATCAAATATAGGCATGTGATTCATTCAACCAAACTAGTTCTTAAGGACAATCAAATCAAATAAGATTATTCAAAGAAAACCAAAGCTTCTTTATTAATTAAGTTTTGGATTTCATTTGATTTAAAGAGAAGAAGAGAAATCACCACTTGCTGTTTTAAACCCATTCCCATAATACTGATTTTATTTAATTTAAGGAAATGTAATTAAGTTAATTTTATGGGTTAATTAAGTTGAACCTTTAATTAGATGAATTAATTACCCTTACCTATGTCACCTTAAAGTAATTAACTAAATAATTATTAGCCAACATGGTATGCATGGAAAATAAACTTGCAATGATACTAGGAAATAAAAGGGGCATAATGTAATTAGCTCATGATTAATATTTAATTAGATTAAGGGACTTAATTAATTACTCTTATGATTTTCCCATAAATGTGTACTAACTATAATTTCATTAAACTCCTTTAGGTTACTAAACACCTAAAGATCTACCCCATTATTTAATTAATTAAGGTCTGATGTGATTATGATTTCAATTTGATTAAGTGATTTAACTAAATAGTTAAATCTTAATTAATTTCATTTTAAAAAAGGGTGAAATGAACTTAGGGAAAGGGGTCCCAACCCTAATCCTTAGTTCACTTACTGTTGAACAATGATTAATAAACTTAATTAACTAATTTGTTAGTATTAATGAGATTAATTTATCATTAGTTAACTTAAATGAGTAGTTAAGGTTAAATTTTTCAATTTTTCTAATTAAGTGAGCAATAAATCCCAAGAAAATCATTGGAGATAGAGGTCATCCCATTAAATTAACCCACAAAATTTGGGATTAATTGCTCAAGTAATTAAGAAGTAATTAAGCTAATAAATTTTATAATTAAACTTTAATTAAACATTAATTAATGTTCAAAATTAGTTAAGATCATTTTCAATTAATTATATTTTGAAATACATTTAAAATGAGTATTTATTTGCATTTATTATTTCTATATGATTTTTTATGATTTTTGAAAGTTTCAGCCATTAAAAAAGTTTAATTAAGCCTAATTAAAGCCTAATCCTATTGGCACAACGTGGCATGCTTTCTATGTGGCACCGCGGGATTGGCTACTTAAAACTTATCTGACTTAGTGCTTACGTGATGGCAGCAGATGCGCTTTCTCATCCACCATTCGATCTAAGATCAGACAACTACGATTAATCCCACTGCTTAATAGGATTAGATCAGATCGATCTAGTGGATCTAATCACGATCGTCCGTTCCTATCACATGGAACGGATGGTGTGTGATCTAACATCATGTGAGTGAGGGAGAATGGAGTCTATGAGCTATTACTCACTTGATCCAAGCTTACACGAACTCAGATCAACTCTAAAAGGATCCCACACCTTCTCGACATCGATCAATGGGGATCTAACTGTCAAGATTTCATGAAATGCAAGTTTTCTTCAAAAAGCTCCAACCCATTTTTACCTAAGGATTAGTTTTGGAAGCATACCTCACCGGATCTCAAGATCGGCAGCTCAAACAATTGAGGAAGCTTCATCTAGTAGAAATGAAGCCCTGTTGAGCAGAAATTGGATCAATTCCTCGATGTTCTCTCGGAAGACCATGACCCATGATTTGGATCTTAGCTTTGATCGAAGTACCACCTTCGAAGCTTGGGGATGGTTTGCTTTGATGAGGCCTGTGGAAGGTGCAAACTTAATTTGAGTTTGATGGAGAAATGGGGAAGTTAGGCCAGAAATGGGAGTGTCCTATTTCGGGATAGACGGGAATGGCATTTTCTGATCGGGAACAAGCTTGGGAGCTTAGGGAATGGCTTTAGCAGCTTGTCTTGGGTAGTTACTGCTCAGAGGATAATTTTTGTGTGTGTTTACGTGGAAACGAGGGCGTGTATATGCCCCCCACCCCCAATCCTAAACGCCCTTCATCTTGATCAGATGGTGGGATCAGGCTTGGCTTGTAGTGGGCCATCCAACCATCTCAGGGAGTCATGGGTGGCAAGGAGGAGGTGAGTTGGCTCGTTTAGTTAGTTGAAGGTGCGGAGCTGGTTTCTAATGAGGAATCATGGGTGTCTTATGGGTTTCAAATGCTCCAATGGGAAGGGTGAGGTGATTTCACATCCCATGGGTCATGGCCAACCCAACTACCCCTTGGGTCAGGTTGGGTAGTGTCCTACATTCCTAGGTGGACCATTGGGAGAGTACCAAGTGGCCAAGGAATGAAAATGATCACTTACATGGGTAATTTGTCTCATGTAATGCGCTTGACCCAAGGGTAGAATGGTCACTTGGTATTGGATTTGATTTGGGCATATTTGAAATGAGATAGAAGTGGGTTAGCCCAAATTTCAAGTCAATTTGAGTTGATTTGGTTAGGTTTGGATCAATTTGACTCATTTAGGTGAAATTGAATTAGGTTGGGTCAAGTTGACCAATTGGTCAAATTAAGTCAAACCAAGGGTTGGGTCAAGTTCATATGATCATTTGGGATGTTTTGGTTCAATTGGTTTGGTTTAGTTTGGCTTCGATTTGATTTTGGCTCATTTGAATTCATTTGGGTCAAATGGGTTAAGTTGACCAATTTGACCAAATTGGCCAAATTGGCTTGGGTTTAGTTGACCAATTGAAGATAATTGTAGGATTTGGTTTCAATTAATTTAGATTTTGTTTTGATTTAGGCCAACTTTAACCTTTAGGTTAATTTGGGCTAAGTAGGTCAATTGGGTTCTATTGGGTCCAATCACGGCTTTGGTCAAGTTCAATAATCAATTTGGAATGAACTTGTGCCATTGGTTGTAATCAATTTGGTTTATATTTTGATTTGGCCCAATTTGGTCTTTTATGTCAATTTGAGTCAACTTGGGTCAAGAGGGCCAATTGGGTTTTGTTTGACTCAATTGAAGGTCAAGTCATATTCAAATATTGATTTTGATTTGGTATGAATCATTGATTTCAAGGGATTTTGCTTAAGTTGCAATTTGGCTTGTTTGGGTTCATATGGGTTAAGGGGTTGACTTGGTCAAATGACCAGGTTGACTTAGTTTGACCTAATTTATGACAATTTATCAACCTAGGGTGATCAACATTCATGACGAGAGGTTTTGATGGGCTTTGTTCAATCTAATTTGGGTAGGATTAGAACTTGGCTCAAACACATCAAATTGGCCAATTTGGGTCACGTTGAACAATTGTGTTTAGTTTGCTTCATTTTGGGTTGAGTTTGATTTAGTTGAGTTTATATATGGATTTGGGATTGATATATAAATTCAATTGCAATTGGGTTGGGTTCAAATGTATTTTTGTTCATTTGAACATTTAAAGTCAAAAGAGTTAAGTTGGGTTTGTCTTGGGTTGATTTTAATTTGGCTTGATGATTGTAGATTTCATTTATATTTGTGAATATGATTGAAGGTGTGATTGATTCATAAAAAAATCAATTGAATTTGGGATTTGGATTGAAGGAATTTGGCTAAGTCCATGGAGTTGGGTCATGTCGCTTAGGTTTGGATTTTGATTTGGTTTTATTTAGTTTTGATGATTTAAATGTATATTTCATTTAAATTTATGAAGATGATTGAAAATATGATAGATTTGGGAGAAAATCAATTGAGTTTAATTCATTTGGATTAAGATTTAGCTAAGTCCATTAGATAGATCATATGGCTTAGGAAGGGTTTTGATTTAGTTTGATTTAGTTTTGATCATTTAAATGTAGTTTTGATTTATATTTAAGAAGATGAAAGATATAAATTTATTATGAGAAAATCAATTGATTTTGGATTGATTTGGATTAAGATTTGGCTAAGTCCATGGGATAGGTCATATGGCTTAGGAAGGGTTTCAAGTTTGGATTTGATCATGAGCTTCAATCAATTGGTTTTGGAATTTGGGTTTGCATTGGGATTTGGATTTAATGCTTGAATTTAACTTGAGGTTTGGTTTGAGAAAGTGAACATGTATTGGATTTGGGTTGTAAGGTAGGTGGATTATCCTAAATCCTAAGGCATAACCTAATCCTATGGTTAACCCTTCTAAGTCCTTAGGCTTAGGTTAAGTGTTTACCTAATTATTAGAAGTGTGTTATGACTAGGGAAGTCTTAGTATCTAGAAGACTCCTATGTCTAAGATGGGAAGTTGAATCTGCACTCCAAAAGTGAGGTCAACAGGCCTTAAGCTCCATAGTGTTGCCCTTGGAGATAGATGATTGGAAGACCGAAGCCAAGTTTCACATTATAGACTCAGATACATATTTCAATGCTTTGCTTGGGAGACCATGGATACATGAGAACAACATAGTTCCATCTTCTTTACATCAATTTATGAAGGTTGTGAGAGGTGGGATCGTCTACTATGTCAAAGGAGATCTCAAGCCATTTATAATTCACGAGGTTAGCATATATGAGGATGCGACTTGCTACCTCCCTCAAAATCAACAAGTTTATTATTGCGAACTTGGCCAAAGTATTAAAAAAAGAAAAAGAAAAAGAAAGAGAAACAATAAAAAAAAAAGAAAAGAGAAATTGAAAATGAAAATAGAAGGGAGTTAAAATAGACTTGGAGGAGGAAATGGGGCCTGACATTAGACTCAACCCACAATTTGTTAATCCATTCAAACATATGGGTAGGATAACCTGACCTCCACCAGGAAGAGGAAGAGGCCATTTTAGAGGCAGCCACAAGGTAGAAAACCTCATTATTAGCCACTCAATAGAAGATATGTCCTAGCTACTAGGAGTATACCTGCTATCCATATAGACTTAGAATCTAGTTCATAGGATGAGTCTTATATGGTTAACACAACAACCAACTCTTCTCAACATTATAATCCCTTGGAGGTGACACTTTAGCAAGATAGTGATGAAGACCAGGCTCCAAAGCAAAGCATAAGTGTATCCAAGTCTAAATGTGAAATAGTTAGGAATCAGTTGGGAACCTTAGCTCTAACCCCCATTTTCTCTTAAAAAGTTATGGGTTTGGTAGTTAAAGAAGCCCCTAAGTCATCCACATGTGTGAAGACACAGAGGTTCTTTTTGGGAGCATCATCCTCAAGTCAAGAAGTTGATGTAGAACTTGAGGATGATTCATATAAAGATTTAATAGAATTACCTTTTGATTGGTACTTGGCTTGTGTTCATAATTTAGTAAAGAAAAGGTTAATCCCACATACTTGGTCATAGCACAAGTTAGACCACTTTAAAAGAATATGTAATAATAAATTCAAGATCTCTCAATCAAGATCGGGACTAGGATTCAGTATTATGGGTCTAGTCAATGATGATGATTACTACTTAATCATCACCAATCATTTTGAATCTATTAAATTTTTTTTTCAAATCACATTAACTCATATGAGGAGCTATACTTAGAAAGATTAGATGATCCAGATGATTTTAAAGTAAGAGATGCACCTCCAGAGTTTAAAGAAGAGATCAAGTCAACCATCGATGAGCTCAAGGAAATCAACTTAGGAACTGAAGAAGATCCATGCCTGAAATACATTAGTTCTTTGTTGAATGAAATTGAAACCAATGACTTAGTTAGGCTATTGACTGAGGTTAAGGACTGCTTTCCATGGAGTTATGAAGAGATGCCTGGATTGGCTCCTGACGTAGCGATCCATAAACTAGCAATAGAGCTTACTACTAACCCTGTGAAGCAAGCTCCCAGATGCATGCGATTAGACATAGAACAATAGGTCATTTATGAAGTCAAGAAACCGGATCGATGCTTTTCATCCGAGAAGAAAAATACCTTACCGTTAGTCGATCATCCAAGTTAAGAAAAAGAATAACCAAATTCACATATGCGTCGATTTTAGGGATTTAAATAAGGCATGTCCAAAAGAAGATTTTTCACTACCAATCCCTGAGCTGATGGTGTACATTGCCTCATCTCATGCAGTATTCTCTTCTGTGGATGGCTCGTCAAGATATAACCAAATAAAGATGGCCCTTGAAGATGAAAAAAATGTTACTTTTCGAACCTCGATCAAAATCTATTGCTATAAGGTCATGCCTTTGAGCCTTAAAAATGCCGGTGCTAAATACTAGTGGGCTATGACATAAATCTTCGATGAACTCATTCATCATCAAGTCGAGTGCTATGTTGATAATCTTGTGGTAAAAAGTAGAGAAAAGAAAGACAATCTCTTTGACTTGAGAGTAGTTTTTGAACAGTTAAGGCAAGTTAATCTCAAAATGAACCCCCTAAAGTGTGTATTTAGAGTAGCTTTAGGAAAATTCCTTGGGTTTGTTGGCTGAGACCAGGGTATCAAAATTGATGTGGAAAAGATCAAGAAAATATTAGAAATGCCACCCCCTAAAAGTTTAACTCAACTTAGATCATTCCAAGGGCAGTTGGCATATCTAAGATGCTCTATATCCAACCTATCAGAAAGATGTCTGCCATTCTCGCCTTGTCAAAAGGATGCCAAGTTCAAGTATAATAAGTGTGTCCTTCAAAGATATTTAAAATTACCTAATGATGCCACAAGTTCTACTAGCCCCTATCCCTAACAAGCCGATCATACTTTACACTACTGCATTAGACGACTCCAATATTGCTTTGTTGGCCCAAGCCAATGACGAAGGGAAGGAAAATGCACTCTACTACCTCATCCATCGTCTAATCCCTACTGAGGCTAATTATCCACCCATTGAGAAGCATTTCCTAGCTTTAATCTTTGCATCCCAAAAGATACAACACTACATGCTTCCTAATAAGGTGAACTTAATCTCTAAGATCAATCCATTACCGCATTTCATGACACAACCAACACTAGCAAATTTCTTAGCAGTACACCTAGTTCATGTTGACTTTCTGCTTAGTGATGATCTCCCTGATGAACAAATCATGAACTTAGGGGATATTAGCATTCACCACTGGGAGATGTACTTTGATGGTGCCTCTCAAAGAAGAGAAGAACCACTCTACTATTCCGTGAAAGGCAAGGATAATAGTTCTCTTAACTCTGCACTGGTGTGATGAGATTTTCATATCATCTATAAAATCCTTGCACCAACATCAAAGCCAAATATGAGGCTCGATTGCCTAGAGTTAGTCATTACTAAGCATCTAGAAAATCAACATCTTTAGAGATTCTTCGCTAGTTATCAACCAAATCATTGGGTCCTATAAGGTTATAAAGCCCAAGCTCCATCACTACAAGTACAAAGTTGTTGGCCCAAATTCTAGAGGTTACCATTTTTAAGATTCCTTGAGGAGAGAACATCGTAGCATAACTTTGGCCAAGATTGTCAAGTAATTGGCATGTTCAGAGGATGAGTCCATATCAATAAAGGTTTAAAATAGATAGGTCTTATCCCTTATTGATATTGAACTCATCAAAAAGTACTCTCTTGAAGGGGAGGTTTCCATTACCAAGAAGGATGAGGAGTTAGATTAGAGGCAACCATTCATGGATTACCTAAATAAAAGTGAACTACCTCAAGAGAAGTCCCAAGCCTATCAGATGAAGCAAAAAGCACTTTCTTACGCTCTTGTGGATGGTGTCTTGTACAAACGATCTTTCGATCATATGTGGTTACATTATTTAGACAAGCATGAAGCCCATAAAATCATGATCGAGGTACACTCAGGATTATATGGAGCTAACAAATTCTAAAGATGAAAGCCAAGATCAAGAGGATACTACTTGCCATCGATGATCAAAGATTGTATGGATATAGAGACCACCAATGTCAAATACACGGTGTGGTCTTGCACCAACCACCCAACATTCTACATCCTACATTGGCCTCATGGCCAATCAAGTGTTAGGGGTACCAACTTAGTGGGTCTGATTAATCCTACTTCTTCCAAGGGTCATCCGTTCATCTTAGCTGCTACTAACTACTTTTCCAAATGGGTGAAGGAGATTCCACTCAGAGAGGTCACATCTCATCATGTTCTCCAATGTTTTAGGAACCATATCGTATATATTTTAAGAGTGTCTTGACGAATTATCTCTGATAATGGTTCTGCATTTAAGAGCACCGAGATCAAAGATTGCATTTGTCCTGTAGTAAACAGATTATTCTGATGATCAGTTTCGCTTGGAAAGTTGTAAGCCTACATGCTTTCTTTCTAGATTGATCATTTCACACTAACGGGCACCTAAGCTTGATTTATAGGATTATAATACAACATCCAACTAGATGTTGACTTAAATTTAAGTCAACCCCTTACCTTCAATTTGGTCAAATCCCATCATCTCAGCCTATTAATCATCATTTTTATGAATTATACCAGTACAAACTCTACTACATCATATTATAATAAACTAAAATATGTTAAACAACAAGTAGTAATACACAATAGTATGCTATAATGCAAGATGCTACTCTATGTTATGGCATCATATATTATTATACACTATAACATATTACATTATATTATATTTCATATCACATCAGAAGGGATTGCTTAAGATAAAAAATCATAAAATTAGTCTAAATAATAAAAAACTATATATTTTAGTCGTATCACTTACATATTTTATGTTGAAATAATATATTATGTTGCCATGCTCTACCTATTATTAATTTGGCCAAATTCTAACATTTTAAAGTCTCACTTATGATGCTACAACATATAATATTTATTTTGAACATAAAATCTTACTTTTAGTCTACAAGTATAGCACACCTTTGGTACTACAACCTAATTAATTTCAAATTTAACAAATTTCATCATTTGATTTATTAAATTAATATTTTTATGATTTATATTAATATAGACTAATACACCATAATATACTAAAACATTTCAAAACATCTTATAACATCCAAAACACATCTCTACATGCTCAAATATATGATGATACATTATACTATAATATATGGTATTATAATATGATTTTGGGTTTGGGATTAGTGTATTCAAATCTATAATAGTCAAGAGAAAGTCTCTTGAAGACATTTTCTACCATAATTATGTTAAGAATATGTCATTCTTTAGATCTACTCTAAATGACATCTTTATTCAAGGTTTAGGGTTAGTTTAGGGTTAGTTTAGGGATTAAGGTTTAGGGTTTAGCGTTCGGGGTTTAGGGTTTAGGGTTTAGTGTTGCAAGTTTTAGCATTTATGATTTATGGTTTTAGGATTTAGGGTTTAGGGTTTAAGGTTTAGGGTTTAGTGTTTTAGTGTTTAGGGTTTAGGGTTAGGGTTTAGTGTTTAGGGTTTAGGGTTTATGGTTTTTAAAGTTTAGTATTTAGGATTTAGGTTTAAGGTTTAAGGTTTAAGTTTTAGCTTAGGGTTTAGGGTTTAGGGTTTAAGATTTTTTTTTAAACAAATAACAAATTCAATTTCAAAAATTTATTTTTTTTGATTTAATCAACCAAGTAGCACCCCCTAGGTTTTCTAAGACACAAATAATGAAATTGATAAAAAATGGGCACCCATAGAGCAAATCAAAAACCCTAGATAGGTAGAACCATCTCTATTGTAAATATAATATTCCATAATAAATAGATCAGATCGATCATTCTTCAGTTTTTCTAGTTTCCATCAAAACCACCCCTCTCAAGTAATGGATCTCCATCATATCCTGATCTCTTCCTCCTCCACCACCATGGCTATAACCTGGCTCCCTCCACCTCTATAACCACCACCGACCACCACCTCCATATCCACCATCACCTCCGATCCCCACCACCACTATGATGATAACCACCACCTCCACCTCTCCTCCATTTTTACACCTGAGCCTAGTTCATAGTGATGTTCCCGCAACAAGTTTCCCCATTCTTAGGGTTTAGGTTGGGAGTTTAGGGTTTAGGGTTTAGGTTTAGGCTTAGTTTAGGGTTTAGATTTTGGGTTTAAGGTTTAGGGTTTAAGGGGTTTAAGATTTGGGGTTGGGTTTTGTGGGTTTTGGGTTTAGGGTTTAGGGTTTAGAGTTTTGAGGGTTTGGGGGTTTAGTTTAGAGTTTAGGTGTTTAGTGTTTTAGGTTTAGGTTTAGGGTTTATGGTTTAGGGTTTAAGGTTTTTAGTGTTTTAGGTTTTGGGTTAGGTTTAGGGTTTATGTTTAGGGTTTAGGGTTTAGGTTTAGGGTTTAAGTTCTAGTTTGGTTTAGGTTTTTTTTAACAAAGAATAAATTCAAATTCAAAATTTCTTCTTTGATTTAATCAACCAAGTACCCCAAGTTTTCTAAGACACAAGCAATGACATTGATAAAAAATTAGCACCCATAGAGCAAATCAAAAACACTAGATAGGTAGAACCATCTATACTATAAATACATTATTCCATAAGAAACCGATCATATCAGCCATTCTTTAATTTTTCTAGTTTCCATCAGAACCACCCCCGCCTCTCGAGTAGCAGGATCTGCCATCATATCCCCAATCTCTTCCTTCGCCGCCACCACGGCTATAACCTCAGTCGCTCCTCCCACCTCTCTAACCACCACTGCTCTGACCACTACCTCCATATCCATCAGCACCTCTAGATCCCCCACCACCACTGCGATAACCACTGCAAGATCTAGATAGAGCCTAGTTGATAGTGATGTTCCTACCATCAAGTTTCTACCCATTCTTAGGGTTTAGGGTTAGTTTGAGGTTTAGGGCTTAGGGTTAGTTTAAGGTTTAGGGTTTAGGGTTTAGATTTTGGGGTTTAAAGTTTAGGGTTTAGGGGTTAGGGTTTTGGGTTTGGGGTTTGGTTTATGGGTTTATGGTTTGTGGTAGGTGGGTTTAGGGTTTAGGTTTGTGGTTTAGTCATGGTTTAGTGGATTGGTTTAGGATTGTGGTTGTGGTTGTGGTTTAGGGTTGGGTTAGGGTTTAGGGTTGTGGTGTAGGGTCAGTTTAGTTTAGTTTTAGGTTTAAGGTTTTAGGTTTAACATTTTTTTTTTAAAATTAAGCAAACCCATAGATTTATTTAGTTTATTTTGTTTATTTGTTTATTTTAATTTTATTTTATTTAGGTTTATTTTATATTTGCTTGATTTATTTTATTTATTTTAGGTTTTTTAGTTTATTTTTAAGTTTTTATTTTTTAGTTTATTTTATTTTATTTTAGGTTTATTTTAATTTTCATTTTACTTTTAGGTTTAAGTTTTTATTTTATTTTTTTAGGTTTAGGTTTTAGGTTTTTTACTTTAAGTTTATTTTTAGGTTTTATTTTTTAGTTTAGGTTTAGGTTTACATTTATATTTAGTTTATATTATTTTATTTAGTATAGGTTTAGATTTAGGTTTAGGTTTATGTTTATGTTTTATTTATTTTGGTTTATTTAATTATAGTTTAGGTTTATTTTATTTTGTTTATTTTATTTTTATTTTAGGTTTAGGTTTTTTTTGGTTTAGGGTTTAGGTTTTTTTTTTAGGTTTATTTTTTAGGGTTAGGCTTTTTATTTAGTTTTTATTTAATGTTATTTTAAGTTTATTTCATTTTTATTTTAGGTTTAGTTTTATTTGATCTTTTTTTTTTATTTTAAGTTTAGTTTAAGTTTTCCTTTTTTTTATTTTAATTCAATTTTATATTTTATTTTATTTTCTTTTTTAGGTTTAGGTTTAGGTTTAGGTTTTAGTTTTAGTTTTTTTATTTGATTTGATTTTATTTTTGTATTTTTGTTTATGTTTTGTTATTTCTTTTATTTTTCGATTTTATTTAGCTTTGGTTTAGGTTTTTAGCTTTTTTGGGTTTAGGGTTTAGGGTTTAGGGTTTAGGTTTTAGGTTTAGGGTTTAAATTTTAGTTTAGGGTTTAAGGTTTTTATTTTTATTTTTAACAGAGAATAAATTCATATTCAACATTTCATCTTTTCGATTTCATCTACCAAGTAGCACCCCATGTTTTCTAAGACACAAGCGACAACATTGATAAAAAATGAGCACCCATAGAGCAAATCAAAATCCCTAGATAAGTAGAACCATCTCTATTATATAGACGCACTTCCATATGTAGTAGATTGGATCGACCATTCTTCAATTTCTATAAATCCCATCAGAACCACCCCAGCCTCTCGAGTAGCAGGATCAACCATAATATCTTTGATCTCTTCCTCCACCACCACCATTGTAACCTCCGTCGCTCCTCCTGCCTCCATAAACACCACTGCTCTGACCACCACCTCCATATCTACCAGCACCTCTAGATCCCCCACCACCACTATGATAACCACCACCTACACCTCGTATTTGCCTCCTCCACCAGATCTATACTGAGCCTAGTTGATGGTGATGTTCCTGCCATCATGGTTATGCCCATTCTTAGGGTTTAGGTTTATTAGGTTTTAGGGTTTATGTTTATTTTTTAATTTATTTAGTAAGTTTAGGTTTAGGTTTAGGGCTTGGGGTTTAGGGTTAGGGTTTAGGGTTTAGGGTTTAGGGTTTAGGGTTTAGGGTTTATGGTTTGGGTTTATGCTTTTAGGATTTAGGGTTTAGGGTTTTAGAGTTTAAGGTTTAAGGTTAGGGTTTAGGGTTTAGGGTTTAGGCTTTATGGTTTTTTAGGGTATAGGGTTAGTTTTAATGCTTAGGGTTTAGGATTTAGGGTTTAGGGTTTTGCTTTTAAAATTAAGTAAACTAATAGGTTTAGGTTTATTTAGTTTATTTTATTTTATTTTATTTTTTTTTATTTTATTTAGGTTTATTTTATTTTTATTTAATTTAGGTTTTATTTTTATTTTAGTTTTTTTAGGTTTAGGTTTAGGTTTGCTTATTTTAGTTTTAGTTTTATTTTTATTTTATTTTTATGTTTAGGTTTTATTTTTATATTTAGGTTTAGGTTTTTTTATTTTTTTTAGGTTTAGGTTTTTTTTTATCTTAGGTTTATTTTAAGTTTTATTTTTAGTTTCTTTTATTTTATTTAGTTTGGGTTTATATTTAGTTTATTTTTAGGTTTTATTTATTTTAGATAGTTTATTTTATTTTAGGTTAAGGTTTATTTTATTTTGTTTATTTTAGGTTTAGGTTTTTTTATGGTTTTTAAGTTTTATTTTGAGGTTTATTTTTTAGGTTTAAGTTTTTATTTTATTTTATTTTAGGTTTATTTTATTTTTATTTTACGTTTAGTATTTATTTTAGCCGGATGTTATATTACAATCTTGACTATCCAACATTAAATTTAAGTTAACCCCTTAGTTGGATGTTGTTTAGCACATCTTATTCAATCCTTAGCTGGATGTTGACTTAAATCTGATGCAAATTTTGTTACATTTTATTTTAATTTTTGGATAATCAATTTGACACAAGCTTTAGGATTCATATACCTAATGCATGAGAAATTAGATTATAGGCCAAAATCAGCAAGATAAGGAGGTGTATTTCCACCATGGCTCTCAAAGGTCAAGCCATGTTCTTTGGCAAAGGTGGAAGCCCTCCAATCAAGAGTGAAATAATATGCTTTTTATGCATGATGTGAGAAAAGTAATATAACATCCAGCTAAGGGGTTGCTAATTCTTTTATCTTGATTTATAGCCTAAGCTTTAGGTGAGGTTATGAGTTATTTATTTTTAATTTGAATTGATTAGTTGGATAGAAGATTTATTTTTCTAAGAGCCTAATCGTCATCCAGGTCATACATCAAAGAAAGAAATAAACTAGGAAAAGATGTCATCTTAATGCGTAAGCTAAACAAACATCAGTAAATTTATAAAGCTAGTGCAAAAGAATAAGAGGCCATTTATGGTTGGGCTCCACCGTACAAACCCAAAAAATAATTGGGTAGCCTAGCTCGACCCTTATACAACCAGGATTACAAATGAATAAATTACAATCAAGAAGAAATTCATTGTTATGGGGGTCTTTATTCTTCATTCCTTCTTTCTTCTTTTTTTCTTTCTTATTTCTTATTTCTTCTTTCTTCTTTCTTCTTTTGGTTGGATTAAATGGTTGCTAAAGGTTTCACATGGTACATAAGACATAGTCTTATAACCAATGTTCATCCTAATATCCCATAATAATCATTCCAAAATCCTAATTATAAATTACATGAAAATGGGAAAAAGAAAATCTAACTAAAACCTGCAAAACAGAGATTAGCTAAATAAACCATATAATCCCAAGCATGTATAAATAAAAATTGGACTTAGCACCCTACACATGGGTAACCAAGTCCACCTAGCCTATTTTTGGATTATGCTTAGGGGTATAAGTACCTGCACAACAAAAGCATTTTATATTTTTATTACAGCGCCCCTTAAGCATAATCCCATGTAGAAGACAATGGTTAGACTAAGATTGCCCTACCGTTCAGTCAACGCACATACACCCTAATATCCAGACTAAAATAATACATCACAAAAAAAAGCAAACATCAAACCATGCACTGCCCTAACCTAAGGCTAGAAGTGGTGACTTAGCCTAATGTGTGTGTTATTTAAGGTTTGTGTGGTATGCTTTAGCTAGCCTTTTTGAAATTTTCTAAGTATGAAAATGTTCAACTCAGAGGGTTATTTTATTTAAGTGACTTAGTTGATTTGGTTGATTTTTATTTTGTGATTTGATTAGGTTTGAATGAACCTACAATTAATTACTAAGTGTTGTAAAGAGAGGAAAATAGAAGAGAACTTTCCATTCCTCCCTACCTTAAGTAATTTCTAGGGTAGATTCATATTTAATTTTTTTAGTGATTATTTTATTATGTGTTTTAATTAATCCTTAGTTTAGATTTTCCCTAAACAAACCTATTCAAAAGAAAGGAATTTTAAGATTATGTAAAGTGAAATACTATCACAAACACACAACACTTGATTTCATTCCCTACATGTTTAACATGCATATGGATGAATCCTAAGCATATATATACATGAAAATGAAAGTGTTTAGCACACCTTAATGATGAATGCTAAGGGATGTTACTTTAGAAAATTTGGATGCTTCATGATGCATGATTTTGTTAAGTAGAAAAAGAGTGATTCTTTTATCCATTTTTCATATGCACATTTACAAGTATAAAAGACATAAGTGAGTACAACGCCATTGTTAGCACCAGCGGTGTAAGGTACAAGACCTACTTGGAGCTACTTAAAACATCGTTACCCCAAGGTTGTCCATACTAATATACCAGTTTTCTTAAATACATGTGCTTGCACAAAAAGAAATGCATGGAAAGAGAATCATGCAAAAAGTTTCTGTTTGTTTAATTTTGGTTTGATTATTTAGTTTATATGTGTGATGTGGAATTCCTTCTTAAGTCATGCCATTGGAGTGTATAGGAATGGATTTAAGCAAGTGTTATGTCCCTTCCAAATGGACTATACACTTTGCAAATCCTATACAATTCTATGTTAAGAAAGAGAGGGAGAATCACATACCACATTTTATACTATTCATATGCAAGCTCGATTATTACTTTTCAGTTATGATGTTTGATTTATAAGTTTTGAAAATAATTTTGGATTTAGTAGTCATAATAGCCATTTATAATCTTACTTTAGCCAAAACATGCAATTTGACATAAAGTAAATATTTCATTTTAATTTGATTTTGAAAGGCATGAATGTATGATTTTCATATGACATACACATTTAGCATGCTAGAAAGAAATAAAGTGATCAAAGCATGTGAATTCATTCACCCTAATTAATTCCTAAAGACAATCTTATGAAATAGGATTATTTAAAGTAAATCAAATTTATTTTAAAGAGATTTTTATTTTATTTTCAGTTTGATTTGAATTTAGGAAATGTGAAAGAGTTTGCTGATTTGAACCCAATTCCCCCATGTGTGAGTTTATTTAATTTATTTTTAGAACCATTAGATGATTTTTATATTTTGTTTAAGTTAAGGTGTGAATTAAGTGCATTAATTATGAGTTACCTACACCAATTTAACATATTTAATCAAATAATTATGAGCCAATGTATGACATAAAACCACATAAGGAATTTAAATCAGTAATGCACCTAAGAAAGAATGGGCCTAATGCAATTAGCTCATAATTAATGATGAATTAAGCTAAAAGGTTTAATTTAAGTACTTTCATAACCCTTCCAACACATGTGGGTTGGATTTTGATTTCCTTAAGTTACTTATGTTATTGAACACCTAAACACCTACCTAAGATGAATTGGTTAAGTTCTGAAATGTTTTGAAAATCTTATCAAGTTAATTAAGTAGGTGATTAATGGATTAGCCATTAATTAAGTTTAGATTAAAGAAGAAAGGGGGTTTAAGGAATAGCTTAAGAAAAGTATCCCAAAATTATTCCATAAACCTCATGTCACTTAAGCAAAGCTTAATTAACTTAATAAAGGGATTAAACCACTGTTCACATGTTTAATTAAGCTTAATTATATTAAGAGAGTGATTAAGGGTTCATTAATTTATTTTTCGAATTAACTCATCAATAAATCCCCAAAAAATTAGGGGAGGTAGAGGTCATCCCACTAAATGCATCTGAGAAATTTGAAATGAATTAATGATTTAATTAGAGAGTAATTAGGGTTATTAAGTTTTCACTAAAACCCTAATTAAGGAAAAATCATTGTTCAAAATTAATTGGAAATAATTTTAGATTATTCCTTACTGAATTATCTTCACAATGAATTTTATTTTGTATTTTTTTAATTTTCTACACTTAGTTATGTTATTTTGAAGATTTAGTGTTAAGAAATTAATTAAAACCCCTACTTAAAAAACTAATCCTGTCAGTGCCATGTGGACCGCTGACGCAACACCCGCTTTCCACGTGGCGTTAGAGTATTTGCTATTTAGGTAATCACATCCAATGACGCTAACTGTCGGCGATGCTATGCTCTTTCTCCTCGATCGTTCGATCAAAGATCAAATGGTCCACATTAAATGCATGGTTCTAATAGGATGAATCAGAGGATCTTACGCGGCTTGATCAAGACCGTCCATCTAAAATGTGCGGATCAACGGTCTGTGATCTATCATTGAGCTCACCTGCTGGAGAGGGCAACTGTCCACTCCTTAGTGTAAGATCTGAGCTTGAATGAGCTTGGATCGATCTCAAACATTACCCACACCATCTAGGAGCAAGCACAAGTAGATCTAATGGCCAATTTTACTTTGGATGAAAGTTCCTTTCACAAAGGGACCAAAATGCCTTTATTCTAGGCTCCATTTGAAGGGCATACCTCCGAGGCTATCCGTGCTCTCAACCATCGAGGTAGCTTCGTAAAGACCTATTGAAGGTTTGAGGGCTTGAGGTTGAGTGGACCCTTCAATTTGTCAAAGTCCCTTTCAAATTCTTGCGGCCTTGATCAAACTCCCCTCTCCCATGCCTTGAGAACTTGGATGAAGGTTTGAGTGAGCTTGATTAGGTTCTCTCAAGGTGCTTGAAGGATGAATTGAGCTCTAATTGAGTATTGGATGAGATGGAAATTCCAAGGAGCTCCCCTATTTTCAGTTTAAGGGAAACTAAAAATGGAGAAATGGAAGTAGCTCTAGGAGGCTTGGAGGAGCTTGCAATTGCTTTCTCTAGCTTTCTGAGCTTCAATCGAGTGTGAGAGTGTGAAAATGAATTGAAATTAGGGGAGTATATCTCCCCCTTGAAGGATCGGACGGTCGAGCATGGCTTTGCCTTTTAGATCAATTGGCCTAATTCAATGGGTTATTTTGGCTATTTGAACTTGCACATGGTTCAGTTTTGGTAGAGGAAGGTAGTGGAGAGGTTGACATGTTCATAATAAGGTGGAGGAATGATTCTCATGTGCTTATTTTCAAGTGAGTGGTTAGTTTTTCCATTGGGTTGGGTTTGGCTGACCCAATCCCATTGGGTCATGTGCACCATGCTCACTAGTGTCCACTTGGTCCACTAAGAGGGTGCTAAGTGGCCATGAAGAGGATTTGACCAAATTCCAAGTGAATTTGGCCAAGAATTACCCTTTGACCTAGGGGTAAAATTGTCATTTGGCTTGGATTTGAGTTTGAATATGTTTGGTATGATTGAAAAATGGGTTGGTCCAAGTTTCAATTAATTTGGAATTGATTTGATATGATTTGGCTCATGTTGACCCATTTAGGCCATAATGGGTCAAGTTGACCAATTGGTCAAATTGGGTCAAATCAAGGGTTGGGTCAAGTTCAAATGATCATATGAATTGATTTGGTATCTTTGTTTCCAATCAAATTGGTTTATATTTGGATTTGGTTCAATTTGACCTTTTAGTTCAAGTTGGGTTCATGGTCAATTGGGCTAAGTTTGGTCTAATTGGCCAATTAAGGCTTTGGTCAAGTTCAACAAGTGATTTGGAATGAACTTGACCCATTGGTTTCAACCAATTTGATTTGGATCAAGTTTTGACATATTTTGACTTTTTAGGTCAAGTTGGGTCAACTTGGGTCAAGTGTCCAATTGGGCTAGGTTAGGCTCAAATGATGACTTGGTCATGTTCAAACATTAATCATGAATACATTTTGATCAATGGTTTCAATCAATTTAGCCTATGGTGGATTTTGGCTAGTTTAGGTTTCATTTTGGCTAAGTGTTGACTTGGTCAACCCTTAGGTTTTACTTGGTTTGATCCAATTTGAGTGATTGATCATCTCATCATGATTGTTGCTCATAATGTGAGGCTTAGATGGGCTTAGTTCAATACAATTTAGGTAGGATTATAATTTTGCTCATAAGGGGTACTTTAGGTCACTTTGGGCGAAGTGAGCCTAAGTGGGTCAATTGACTTGATCAAGGCTTGAATCAAGTTTGATTTAACTCACATATGGAATTATAATTGAAATATAAATCCATTTGCAAGTGATTTGGAGTCAAATGGGTTTTGATCCATTTAACAATTTCAAGTTCAAAAGGGTGAACATGAGTTTGATTTGGGTTTGATTTTTTAATTTAGTTTTGGTTTGATGATTGAAGTTTGTGTTTATAGTTGGATTCATGGTTGAAGGATTGATTGAATCATTAAGAAAAATCAAGGGTTTGGCTTGATTTGAATTAGATTTGACAAAGTTCAAGAATTTGACTTGAAAGGCTTAGGTTGAATTTGGATTTGATTTTTGAATTGATTTTTGGAAATTTGAATTTATATTTCATTTATATTTATGAATATAAATGAGAATATAAATTGGTTATGAGAAAATCTCTTGAATTTGAATTTATTTGGATTTGATTCAAGCTAAGTCCATAAGATGAAATCAAAAGGGATTAGGAACTATTGGGGTGATCGGTTAAGAAGAAAGCGTGGGGACTCACATATTTCAAAATAAGGAACTATTGGGGTGATCGGTTGGCAAGGAAACTAATCGAACCCGAACTAGGGCTAAGTATTGAGTGAATGCCACTGGGGGACTTAAATCAGTTCAAATATAGTCAAGATTAATTTTATTTTTTAGTTATTTTTGATGGATTCTGTTGGTTTGTGATGAATCACACTGAGAAAAAATTTACATCAGCCTAGACCTATCTCAGATTTACTGAACCAAAGGGAGTAGCTTCCCGGCCGAGGGGAAAACTATCCAACCAAAGGAATGTCTTTCGGTTTGCAATGATCAATTCAAGGGAATAAAGCTCGGGGACTCACATCTTCTACTATAAAAGACCACTGGGGTGATCGGTTGCTTTGGGTAACAAATCGAACACAATCTAAGGCTACCCGTTGGTTTGCGTTAGTCATGCTAGAAATAATGCATCATAGGGTTACATCTTCTAAAGTAGAATGACTGATGGTGAAACCTGCTTGTGGAAAATAGATTGAACTTGACCTTAGGGTGACTATAAAGTGAGTACTGATCTGAGGACTTATCTCAACTTAGGTAGTTAGGTAATTCCTATAGGGAGTTCTGTTGACACTACTCTAAAGATAGGATGCCTGCTTGGGAAAAGGGGCCCTTTGGGGGCTTGAATTCCTAATCCATAAGCAAAAATTTTGTTTATTTGTTTGGTTAGTTTATCATGGACCCTGTTAGATTGTGAGGGATCAAACTGAGAAGGAGCCTATATTAACCTAGACCTATCTCAGATTTACCAATCCAAGGGCATACCTACCAACCATAGTAGGACTACCCAACCAAAGGGTGCCTTTTGGTTTGCAATGGTCAAGTTGAAGAAAATGGGACTCACATCTTCCAAAATAAGGAACCAGACATACAAGGGGTAGCATGTAAACTTGACCTAGACCAGCTAATGAGTGAGTTCCACAGGGGGCTTGCTCCCACATCAAAATACCCTGAGACAAAAGATATGTGTTCATGCTTGAAAGAATAGGATACGTCTGGGAGATTCTTACACCTAGACCTCAAGGATACTCGATCTAGTCAGTGCATGATAGCTAGTTGAAGAAGAAAGCACGGGGACTCACATATTCTTATACAAAATCAACATGAGGTAGTTTACTGGTTGGGAAGTTAAGACTACCAAACTAATAAGGCCCTCATTGGTTTATAATGGTAAAGTTAGGAAGAAAGAGTGGGGACTCACATCCTCCAACAAATGACCACTGGGGTGACATACTTGCATGGTAGCATGTAAACCCGACCTAGAGCAGCTAATGAGTGAGTGTCACAGGGGCTTGCTCCCACATAAAAAAAGCCCGAGATAAAAGATTTGTGTTTATTTTTGTGCTTGTGTGTTAAAGGGAATAGACTCGCAGTTCTCTCGACACCTCTAAACACACTGGGGAATTTTATGAAATGTTGCCAGATGAGAAAGATTCCCACCAAGAAAGGATGTCTTGGGTTCTTTACACCTAACTTAGTTGTGCTAATCAAATAGGATGCCTTTGGGTTCTCACACCGCTAATAGCGAGAAATTATGTTTGATTATGTTTATGAAAGAGGGACAGGATGCCTCTTGGGTTCTCTTACACCTATCCTAAACATGTCATGGCAGATTCACAAGACAAACAAACAACGCTTCAAAAGAAGAGAAGATTTTGATGAAATAGAATAAGATTTTTGTTTTTTTGTTGATAATTATTTTCAATTATGGGTAATATTTCTTCAAATAGAGCCCCTTAATTGGAAGCATCTGGTGTTCCCCTTTACAATCAATGAGCTAATAAGATCCTCCTTTATAGGCCTTCCCAAGTGGGTTCAAACTTGCCTCTCATCTTTCAACGGGCAACAATTGGTCTCCTTAGGATTAACACAAGTTCTCCTACTTGGAAAGACCTAGGTCAGACCAGCTTGTTGTGGGCTTGAATCATTTTTGCTTTATACAACTCGAGATTTTGGCACGCCCGTAAGTGACTCTCCTCCAAACCTTTGAGCTCTTCTAATCGTAACTTTGCATTATGCTCTATAGTGATCTTGCTACCCAATGCTATCTTTAGTGATGGGAGTTGAACTTAAAAGGTAGAACGGCTTCGGATCCATACACTAAGGAAAATGGGGTAGATTGAGTTGGAGTTTTGTATGTGGTGCAGTAGGCCCACAAGGCTTCAACCAACTAATCATGCCACGGTTGCTAATTGTCATCAAGTGTCTTCTTTAGTATTTGGATGAGAGTTTTATTGAATGTTTCTACTAAAACATTTGCTCTAGGTAGTAGATGGTGGAGTATATCCAATCTATACCATGTCTTATGGAAAAGCTATTGATCTTGGTGTTTTTGAATGCAGTACCATTATCAAATATAATTCATCGAGGAACTTTGAACCTATATATGATATGGTTCCTGAAAAATTGAAGCTCATGCTGAGTTATGACCTCTCTGAGTGGGATTGCCTCAGCCCACTTGGAAAAGTAGTCGATGGCAGCTAAGATGAATCGATGACCCTTGGAAGAAAGATGATTGATATGACCCATAGTATCGGTACCCCAACACTCAAATGGCCATGAAGCCAATGTAGGGTGGTTGATGTAAGACCACACCATGTACCTAACACTGATGGAATCTCCTAGCTACATCCATATAGTTTGTAATCATCGAAGGCCAGT
Organism: Cymbidium sinense; assembly: GCA_021442155.1. Lineage (NCBI taxonomy): Eukaryota > Viridiplantae > Streptophyta > Magnoliopsida > Asparagales > Orchidaceae > Cymbidium > Cymbidium sinense. Next base: position 322,307,105 of record CM038214.1, on the reverse strand, counting down.
AGTATCCTAGTCTCTTGATCTTCACCTTCATCTTTAGACTAGATTGATGCACTATGGATAGACCTGAATGTACCTCAGTCACAATCCTATGTGCTTCGTGTTTGTCCAAATAGCGTAACCACATTTGATCAAAAGACCATCGGTATAAGTTTCCATCAACAAGAGCATAGGAGAGAGAGCTCTTTCTTTCACCTAATGGGCTTGTGACTTTTCTTGAGGTAGTTTGCCGGTGTTCAAATAGTTTATGAATGGTTGCATCCAATCCAGCTCCTTGTCATTATAGGCAACGGCAACCTCCTCTTTGAGAGAAAGTTTTTCGGACCCTTATTGGAATGGACTCATCTTCCGGACATGCCAATTCTTTGGCAAGTTTGGCCAAAGCATCTACTACTACATTCTCTACTTGGGGAACCTTGTAGATGGTGACTTCAGGGATTTGGTCTAAGAGCTTCATGGTATACTCATGGTAGTGATGAAGCTTAGGTTTGAGAACCTTATAGGACCCAAAAATCTGGTTGATGACCAATTGAGAATCTCCATAGATGTTGATGCTCTTGACACACACTTTGATGGCTAACTCTAGACTGGCAATCAAAGCCTCATACTCAACTTCATTATTGGTGCAGGGATTGGAGAGATAGCATGAGAATCTCATCACATCATGGTCTAGAGTTAAGAGAACTATTCCCACCCCTGTCTTTCCTAGAAGAGTAGATCTTAGTGCTTCTCTTTTATAAAAGGAAGCTACACCATCAAAATAAATCTCCCATCGATGGTCATCGATCTCCCTTATGTTCATGATTTGTTCATTAGAGAGATTGTCACTATGAGGGGAATCAGAAGGCAGTGGGTGTGCTGCTAAAAAATTTGCTAGTGCTTGTCCTTTTACCACTCAGAGGGGTATGAATGTGATATCAAACTATGAGAGAATCATGGACCAACATGCCAAACATCCAGATATTGTTGGCCGTGTCATAAGATACTATAGTGGATTAGTTCTAGAAATCAAGTTCACCTTATGAGAAAGCATATAGTGCCGTAACTTTAGGGATGCAAAGATCAAAGCTAGGCAATATTTCTCAATAGGTGGGTCGATCACTTCAGCAAGAATCAGCTATCGGTTGAGGTAGTAGAGAGCACTCTCCTTCCCTTCGTTGTTGGCTTGGGCCAACAAAGCACCAATAGAGTCATCCAACGCAGCAGTGTAGAGGATGTGTGGCTTGCCTGAGATAGAGGCTACTAGAACTGGCGGCTTCACCAAATACTGCTTGATATCTTAAAAGGCATGCTAGCACTTGCCATCCCACTTAAACTTGGCATCCTTTTTGGCAACTGTTGAGAATGGCTTGCATCTCCCTGATAGGTTGGAAAAGCAGCTTAGATATGCCAATCATCCTTGCAAAGATGCGAGTTGAGTTAAACTTTTAGCAGGTGGAATTTCTAAGATGGCTTTGATCTTTTTTGGATCTATTTCTATTCTGTGTGTAAACAAACCCAAGGAATTTTCCTAAAGCTACTCCAAATGCACACTTTAAAGGATTCAATTTGAGGTTATATTATCTTAACCATTCAAAAACTACTCTCAAGTCAAAGAGATGGTATTCCTTTTCTCTGCTTTTGACTACTAGATCATCAACGTAGCACTCAACCTGATGATGGATGAGTTCATTGAAGATTTGATACATGGCCCATTGGTATGTAGCACCAAAATTTTTAAGTCCGAAAGGCATGACCTTATAACAATAGATTCTGATTGGGGTTTGAAAAGCAATGTTTCTTTCATCGTTAGGGACCATCTTGATTTGGTTGTAGCTAGATGACCCATCCATGAAGGGGAAAACTGCATGAGATGAGGCGATGTCCACCATTAGTTCTGGTATAAGAAGAGGAAACTCATCTTTAGGACATGCCTTGCTTAAGTCCCTGAAATTGACATATATGCAAATTTGGCCATTCTTCTTCTTAACTAGTATGACACGGACTAACTGGGTAGGATATTTTTCTCCATGATGAAACCATCATCGATCAATTTCTTGACTTTAGAAATGACATATTATCCAATTTCTAATCACATGCATCTAGGAGCTTGCTTGATAAGGTTAGCGCTAGGATCTATTGTTAGTTTGTGGACTACTATGTTAGGAGATAATCTAGGAATCTCTTCATAACTTCATGCAAAATAGTCTTTAAACTCATTTAATAGCCTAACTAAGTCATTGGTTTCTTCTTCATTCAACAATGAACTGATGTATGTCGGGAGTGGATTTTTTTTCTATCCCGAGGTTGATTTCTTTAAGTTTGTCAATTATTGAAAGGGTCTCCTCTTCAAATTTTGGTGGTGTATCTTTGATTTGGAGATCATTTGGATCATCTAAAGTTTCTAAACACACATCCTCATAAGAGTTGGTGTCATGTGAAAAGAACTTATCAGATTCCAAATGATTAATGATAACTAGCTTAATCATCATCATTGAGACCTACTGCATCAATCTAGTCGATCTTGATTATGCTTTGTTATTCCATAGCTTTTGAAGTACTCTAATCTGTGCATAGACCATGAATAAGGAATCAAACCCTTCTTTGCAAGATTAAGAACACAAGGAGAGTATCAGTCAAAAAAGAAATTTCATTATTTTTTTGTTTAAAATATCATCAAGTCCTACATCAGGTTTTGGACTTGAGGATGATGATCCCAAAAAGAATCTCTTCAGTTTGACATCTCTGGAGGACTCAAGGGCTTTTTAAACTCCTAAACCTTCAACTTTTTGAGATGAAAGTGAAGTTAGAGCTAAGGTTCCTAACTACTACCTGATAGTTTTACATACATTTGATTTGAATACTTTCATATTTTGTCTAGAGGTCTAGTCTTCGTTGCTATTTGGCTTGAGTGTCACCTCTAATGAAACCCCCTGAGAGGGATTGGCTGGTATGCTAATCACATTAGACTCATCCTCGCTGGATTCCAAGTCTGTGAATAGTGAGGTACTCGGAACATAACCCTTATTGTTGGGGCCAACCACCCCTGGACTACCTCTATGTATGCCTCTGTCTCTCCCTGGTGGAGGTTGAGTCATCCTACCCACATGTCCATATGATGGAATGAACCGGGTGGAATGTGATACGCTTCTATTTCTTCTTCAATTTCCCTTTCTTGTTCACTTGGATTTTCATTTTCTTTTTTTCTTTTTTTCTTTTTATTTCTCTTTTTCTTTTTTTTTCTTTCCTTTTCTTTTATGTTTGAATTTTTTCTAATTTCATGAGAAAGGGTGTTTTGAGGAAGATAGTAGGTCGCATCCTCATATATCTCAACCTCTCTGACTGAAAATGGCTTTTCTTCATCTTTGAGATAGTATTCAATCCCATCCTTCTTGAACCTGATGCACTAATGGAGGGAGGATGGAATCATCTTGTTCTAATATATTCAAGGCCTACAGTGGTGAAGTATTCGAATCAATGATATAAAACTTGGCTTCAGTCTTCCAGTCACCTATCTCCGAAGGTAACACTATGGAACATAATGCCTTCTCATTTTGTTCATTGAATCCTCTCAACATCATCTGATCTACTCAAAGTGTGGAGATGTCAATCCTCAAATAGGTAAGGGTCTTTAGACTTGTAATGTTCACCGATGCAGTAAAATTGATGAGAACTCTGGCAAGTCTGAATCTGCTCATATTTACTATAATGTAGATGGTTGTTCCATGAAGTAGGTCTTCATTTGCGAAAGTGATTCTGTGAGCTTCTCTGGAATAATGTGCCTCCTCTCCAATAGCAGTCAGCTGAGCTAAGCATATTTGAGGATCAAGAAGAGCCTTGATTAATGATTCCCTCATATCTTTGGATAAGACAAGGGTATCATATATTCTTAGCTTAGATGATAACTTTCTTAGGTGACAGAGGACATTATAGTCAACCTTGGGCTGATCCTCCACATGCATATCCAAGGGTGGAGCATCCTGTGGAGGGGTATTATCTGAACCAATGACTTGTTTCCCTCTGTCTTGAGGTGCAACCCTAGGAGGTAGAACCTTGCCACTATGGAGGTTGACTTTGGTGATCTCTTATGGCAGGATAATGGAAGATTTTACCTGCATATTAGACTCACCTACAACTTCTCCTATGGGACCCTAATGGATAATTCCAAGTCTATCTCAAGAGAAACCTTGATTCATGATTAGATGGAAAGTCCAACTCAATCAAAGAGGAAGATAGAGTCATTATAGTTGTCAGACTTGAAGAGTTTTCATTAGGAGTAGATTTAGACAACCAGCAGTACGATATAATTCAAGCTAGCTTTATTCTTCAATTTCTTGGATTTTGAAGGAGGTACATAGTAGAAATCAGTAAAGTAAGAGGGTGAGGGATGACCTCATCCACCAATACAAGATGTCTAGAAGAAGAGCTAAAGTAGAGGTAGTCACGATGTAGTATGCAACTATGACTGGGTCGGACAATGGTTGCATTACTTGGCTATCCTGGCTACAGCACAATTGAGCTCTCTTTCCTAAGTTGGCTCTATAACTTGCAAATCTTCCTTGATGTTGGAGGTTTGAGCTATCTCAGGCACCTGCAAGGAAGGTTTTTTGATTTTAGAGATGATTTTCTTAGAGGTACGAGATTAGGAGATATCCCAACCTTCTTTGGTTTTGGAAGGAGTTTCCCAAGGATTACCCTAATAGAACTGGATGGTTGTTCCATAAGGTATTCCTTCAAGATAACTATAGCACCAATCTTGAAGCTATGCTCGAGCTAGTCCTTGAATGAAAATTAGTCTTCCAAAATAGGAACTAGGATACGATGGTAGGGGAAAAAGTTAAGATCATTGCTTTTGCCCACTTCCTCTAGTCTCCTAGGTTTGGGTAGCTAAAAATTAGGCTTCTTTAAGAGATTGTTAAAGATCTTCCTGATTACCTCCCTCTTAAATGAATAAGGCTTGTTAAGTTTATCCAAAAGAGTAGGATATACCTAGCGATGGGTATGTGTGTTCGATGATGTGGTTGAGGAGGAGGTGGTGCAAGACATGGAGGCTATTGTGGTGAATAAGCCTCTGGTGGTGGTAGAGAAGGTGGAAGTGATGGCTATGGAGCACGAGGTCTCTCACTCTGGCTAATTGTTTCCTCTTGTTCACTGCTATCACTACCCCGAGCTTCTTAAAAGCTTTCTATCCGCTTTGTTGATTGGTCTAGAAAAGGCAACTATTTGGCTTCTTCTTGCAAGCTGGCCACTTGTTGATTAACTTCTCAAAAGTTTTGATGGTGAAACCTTTGAGCATGAAGGCGATTAGGTCATGGATATTCTTAAGCAAAATCTTGATGGCATACTGTTTAGACAGCTGTGATTTGCATTTCATACTCAAATTATGCCATCTGAGAATGTAATCAATGAGGGACTCACCAGGGTTTTGTTGAGCCACAACAAGATTGCACCATCCTTTATTGAGCTCTAGAAAACCTCTTGAAGAGTTGCTCCAACCAAAAGTCTTCACTAAATTAATGGGAAGTTCACCATACCAATCGGCTATGCCGCTAAGCTAAAAGAGAGTAAAGCATCACTAGTTGAAATAACGGCTCAAGTGCATAATATACCTCGTTCCCACGCCATCAAGCACTTGAAAGAAGATGGCACGAAACCCTTAGGATATTGGATGACATCAAATTCCTCTGGGTAGGGTCTACCTTTGGAACTGATGATCCTCCTCGAGCTTGAGCCAACGCTTCTCTCACCTATTGCTCAACCATGGTTTTGATATCTTTTTCATATATGGAGGTACTATCCACTACCTTCCTATACAGGCTGGTGCTGCCTTGCTCTATTGGTGGTAAAGTCTTGGTTGGATCCAAGATATGCACCAACTCTGGCTAACTAGTCTCAATAATAGGATGTACTGATGTTTTCCGCTAAAGTGTTAAAATAACTGCTAGCAAATCCTCAAGCTACTTTTCCATCCTATATATTTGTTCATCCTTCTATTTTAATTACTAACGGAGGTGTTGGGATGAGTAGGACATGTCTTCCTGCTCAGCCTCAGCACCTTCCAAAGTTTGCTACTCATTGAGGAGGGAACCCCGGGTATCTACCATGTGTACCCACTGAATCTTCTAACATGTCATCTTCATTAGGATCAAAGCTAACCTTTTCATCCTCTAAATTGGACCAAGCATATCCTAAGATTTCCTTCTTCTCCACTAGATACTGAGCTACTATGTCATCTAGGGATCGATCCAACTACATAGGCATGAAAGATTGGGTCTGACCAGTAATGGGATCACTGTCCTGAATAGATAAGCACTTAGCCTCTGACGCTATTGGTGAGCTATTCTTGTGAGGAATGTGCTCACTAGAGGAATGATACTTCTAACTGCTAGATCTGGGCGGAGTGGCACTTCTAGGAGGATATATGGCCATAGGGTTGACTGAACTGTCTCCTCTTCCCTCAACTATTGCGTCTATCTCCATAGCCTGTTGTGGTGGTGGTAGTGAATGGATGAATACTATACTTCGAGGTCACCATTCCTTATTCACCATGACTGGGGTAGAAGGTCGAGCAGGAGAGCTCGGCCTCTCCACAGTAGGTGGTGTAGATGGGATGGGATCTCTCGGGGATAGTCGGATCACCAATAGGGTTCTCCTCTCCCCCGATGAAGCCTTCATGGCCTTGGCTAGAATAGTAGATGTTGGAGCATGTACGGGAGATGGTGTACATGGAGAAGAGCGGTGTGGTGGAGGCACCACCGACTCTCTCGGGATAGAAGCTCCTCTTTTATGATGTGTAGTCCCTGTGAGTAAGATACTATCGATGATGCATGTATACGCCAATCTAGAAAATCCATAAGTGTGGAGGACCTCGGATGTACCTCCATTCGCTAGTAACATGATCTAATGTATGAGCCCCTCTAGCCTCCCCTAAGTCGCTCACCCTTGTAGGGATGACTGATCTCAAATCGAATTGATCACCAGACTCAGATCACCTATAGGCTCCACCTACTTAGCATAATATTGATTGGAGGTCGGTTTATGACCTCCTCCTCTCACTAATAGGTGCTTGAAACTAAACCGCTGGCAGAGCTGAAGCAGAAATCCTCCTAGCATCCTCTCTGTCAGATCTAGCGAGAGGGTGGAATTGGTTTGCTGTAACCAGCGGGGATACCATCCTGGGCAACTCCTCTACAACAAATTGAGTAGCTGCCTCCAACTCCCTAATAATGTGAGTGTGATACCTCTTGATCATGTGGCTCTTATTTTTTCACTTTGTCCAAGTAGGTTGAGCAGAGTAGGAGCTAGACCCAACCTTAAAAGTAGGGGAGACAATCCCTGGGATTAAGGAGCCTTCCCCTTTGAGGGAGCCAATGACTGGGTACTAGCCCTAACTAGGGCAGCATGGGGAACAACTGGGCACACTGATGCTATCATTGATACTGCTATTGTGGGAACTACCACAACATTCTTCTTTAGCAAGGGAATATTTGAATCAGATGCCATGTCGACCTAGATGATCAACTTTTGCCCTGTCACCGTGCTCCTACTAATTATGGTGAGGGGGGGTTCCCTCACATGTAATCCTGGCCCCCTCAAAGCCTCAACCAAAGTGGATGAGGTGGGCATAGCCAGATCATGGAAGGCTAGTCTCATCTAGGGCCAATTCCATCCCATGAAGAAATGTGAACACATACTTCTGCGCTGCCATTGCAATCAACTAAATTGAACTAAAATTGAAACTGATGCTAACTGATAGTCTGTAATGTTGAAAATAAACTTGAATTAGATTTTTGTTGATTTTTTGAATTTTTGAATTTTAGAATTTGAACCCACACTCAACATCTTGAAAGTGTTGGGGCTCAAATGAATTTAGAAGAGATTTTGAGATTGATTGGAAGAGAATTTTGAATTTAGAATCTACTTTCAGCAAATTTGGGTATGTTGAAAATGTCTTCAAGTATTTTTGGAGAGATGCTTCCATAGGTTCATATTTGATTTTTGATTTTTTATTTATTGTGAGGACCCCTCATTAAACAAATTTGAGTATGTTAAAGTAAATGGTAAATTGATTTTTTTTTTGATTTGAGATTTTTGGAATTTATTCACTTATCAAATTTGGGTATGTTAGGTGTTTGAAAACAAATTCTTCTTTTCTCATTTGCTTATTTTGTGAATCATTTGTGATTTTGAAAATGGAATCCTCTTTTAGCAAATTTGGGTATGCTAAATGAAGAATCCAAGTGTGTTTCATTTTTGAAATTTTTTGAAAAATGGATTCTTAGCAAACTTAGGTATGCTAAGGAAATCCTAATGTGTTTCTTTTGATTTTGTTTTTTTTTTGAAAAATAGGATTCTTAGCAAATTTAGGTATGCTAAGGAAATCCTTATGTGTTTCTTTTTGTTATGGATTTTGTTTTGTAATGGAGACTTCACTTTAGCAAATGTGGTATGCTAAAATGAAGTTCCAATGTGTTTTGAATTTTGTGAAATGGAGATTTTACTTTGCAAATTTGAATTTGCCAAATGAAATTCCAAAAATGTGTTGTAAATTTTGTTTTGAAAATGGAGACCACTTTAGTAAATGTGGTATGCTAAAATGAAGTCCTAAAACAAATGGGTTTCAAATTTTGTTTTGAAAATGGAGACTTCACTTTAGCAAATGTGGTATGCTAAAATGAAGTTCCAAAAATGTGTTTCAAATTTTGTTTTGAAAATGGAGACCTCATTTAGCAAATTTGGGTATACTAAAATGAAGTTCCAATGTGTTTTGAATTTTGTGAAATGGAGATTTCACTTAGCAAATTTGAGTATGCTAAATGAAATTCCAAAATGTGTTGTAAATTTTTTTTCAAAATGGAGACTTCACCTTAGCAAATGTGGTATGCTAAAATGAAGTTAAAAAATGTGTTTCAAATTTTGTTTTGAAAAATGGAGACTCCACTTTAGCAAATGTGGTATGCTAAAATTAAGTTTCAAGAATGTGTTTCAAATTTGTTTTGAAAATGGAGACCTCATTTAGCAAATTTGGGTATACTAAAATGAAGTTCCAATGTTTTTGGAATTTTGTGAAATGGAGATTTCACTTAGCAAATTTGAGTATGCTAAATGAAATTCCAAAATATGTTGTAAATTTTGTTTTGAAAATGGAGACTTCACTTTAGCAAATGTGGTGTGCTAAAATGAGGTTGCAATGTGTTTTTGAATTTTGTGAAATGGAGATTTTACTTAGCAAATTTGAGTATGATAAATGAAATTCCAAAAATGTGTTTCAAATTTTTTGTTTTAAAAATGGAGACTTCACTTTAGCAAATGTGGTATGCTAAAATGAAGTTCCAATGTGTTTTTTGAATTTTGTTTTGAAAATAGAGATTTCACTTTTAGCAAATGTGGTATGCTAAAATGAAGTTCCAAATGTGTTTTAAAAATTTTATTTTGAAGATGGAGACTTCACTTTTAGCAAATGTGGTATGCTAAAATGAAGTTCCAATGTGTTTTTTGAATTTTGTTTTGAAAATGGAGACTTCAATTTTAGCAAATGTGGTATGCTAAAATGAAGTTCCAAATGTATTTTAAAATTTTGTGTTTTGTTGATTCTGAAAAGAGAGATTTCTATTTAATAAATTTGGGTATGTGAGATGGAAATCAATTATGTTTTATTTTTCAAAGATGTAGTTTCGTGTGAGGAAATTCCGACATAATCATATATGGAATATAATAAGTGGGATTTCAAAATAGTGTCATTTTATTTGGAAATGAAATTTTTATTTAATAAATTTAGGTATATTGAATTGAGATGTTCATTTGTGCTTTTTGAAAGTTTATTTTTGATTTTTATTGAAAATGAAACCTCCATTCAATAAATGTGGGTATATTGAATGAAGAGGTTTTATATGTGCTTTTTGAAAATTTATTTTGATTTTGATTGGAAATGAAACCTCCATTCAATAAATGTGGGTAGATTGAATGGAGAGGTTTCATATGTGCTTTTTGAAAATTGATTTTGATTTTGATTGGAAATGAAACCTCCATTCAATAAATGTGGGTATATTGAATGGAGAGGCTTCATACGTGCTTTTTGAAAGTTTTTTTTATTTTTATTCTTTATTTTGATTGTGAATGGAACCTCCATTCAATAAATGTGGGTATATTGAATGAAGAGGTTTCATATGTGCTTTTTTAAAATTGATTTTGATTTGAGATGAAACCTCCATTCAATAAATGTGGGTATATTGAATGGAGAGGTTTTATATGTGCTTTTTTAAAATGGTAAAAATTCCAACTTAATGCATGTGGAATGTGTTAAGTGGAATTTCAAAGTTGTGATTTTGCTTGAAGATGTAACATCCATCCAACACATTTGGATGTAGTGAATGTAAAGGCTCATCTTCAAATTTTGTGCTTTTTGAAAACATGATTGTTGGTTTTATTTTGGAAAGTTGATTGTTTTTTTTTATTTGAAGATGAAATCTTCATTCAAGTACATTGAGTAAAGATATTCATTTGTGCTTTTGGAAAATATGATTGTTGGTTTTATTTTTTGAAATGTTCCTACATGTAACAATTATGAAAATTGTTAGATGTAGTGCAAATATTTTATTAAGTGTATTTTGAAAAAGTGCTTTTGAAAAGCAAGACTTTTATGAAGGATTTATTTTATCTATATTTTGAATGAACCTTTCCTTACCATAGAAATGGTAAAAAGGAAGTCTTTAATTATTTTTTTATTAAGTTTTTATTTTCACCCATTGGGGAACCAAATGTGGATTTCAAGGCCAACACGGGATGAGGTCCTAAAACCTAGAGATGTTGGCTAGCTTAACTTAAGAATGAAATAAGGTAAATGCCAATGGAAAAGAAAGATAGTCTTGGATTCATACAAAATTACAAACCCACTATCGATACTTGGAGACAATGATCATTTACCAAAGATGGAGAGAGGAACCATCCCCAGTGGAGTTGCCAGAAAAATCTATGGTGAAAAATATTCTTGCCTTCATCTATTCCCTTTTGGAAGGATAAATGAAAAGAAAAATATAATGCCTTGTTGGGACACCATGTAGATCCGTAGATGTTCTTATTAGGGTGATCGAGTATGACAATGAGGAAAGGTGTACTTTCTTGAGAGATAGAAGTCACCACCCTACAATGGACCTAATCACCTTAATAAGGACTCCTAAGGACTATGGGTCTTCAAAATGTACCAGAGATTCTTCCCCTACTTTATATGAAAAAGTACAACAAGGTTTATTTTAAACTGGGTTCGTTAAGTTCCCTATAGGGGCAAGCCCCCATTATTAATTACAACCTAAGGAATATGATTCCTTAAGAATATTCTCGATTAAGGTAAATGATCATTGTCTCCAAAGATTTTGAAAGGTAGGGCTATCAATCAATTGGTTTATTTTAAAAGATCAAGTGGGATTGATCAAGAGGAGGGAGTTCTTATCAAAGCCAAATGAAGATGAGTAGGAGATGCTTAGGATACTAGGAAGCCTAGTAAGTATCCCAAACTATCCTATGGTTAAGCTTTACATTTTTGAAATCGAATTGATTCATTTGAGTTGAATTTTTATTAAAAATCTAGGGTTTACGATTCCATGATATAAAGTCATGAAAATGCCTAAGAGGTGAGGATTTATGCTCGTGGCCTACAAAAGGAAGTAGCAACCTCTGAACCTAAATCTTGGGAGCTTTGGCCAGGGCCAAAAGCATGACCTAAATCTAAGGCAAAAATGGGTATTTAGTTTACCTCCATAAGAGAGGATAAACCACCCGACTATTGGACTTACAACCGCCTGGGGGTGGCCACCTACTAACTCCTCCTATGATTTTAAAACATGTAGGCAAGTAATATGCTTTTGTTAGATAGCTAAGCTATTATTTATTTAGAAAGACACTAAGTCCTTAAACACACTCCCTAAGAGACTAGATCATATAGGGTATGATTTATGACTTAAATCTTATGTAAATTTGGTTACATTTTATTTTTATTTTTGGACAATTAGTTTGACATAGGCTTTAGGATTCATATGCCTAATGCATGAGAAATTAGATTATGAGAAAAAATTAGTAAGATAAGGAGGTGTGCCAAGTTCTCTAGCAAAGGTGGATGCCCTCCAATCAAGAGTGAAATAATATGCTTTTTATGCATGATGTGAGAAAAGTAATACAACATCCATCTAAGGGGTTGCTAACTCTTTTATTTTGATTTATAGCCTAAGCTTTAGGTGAGGTTATGAGTTATTTATTTTTAATTTGAATTGATTAGTTGGATAGAAGATTTATTTTTCTAAGAGCCTAATCATCATCCAGGCCATACATTAAAGCAAGGAATAAACTAGGAAAAGATGTCATCTTAATGTACAAGCTAAACAAACATCAATCAATTTGTAAAGCTAGCACAAAAGAATAAGAGGCCATTTTTGGCTCCACATAAACTCAAAACAAATTGGGTCTACCCTTATACAACCTAGATTACAAATGAATAAATTACAATCAAGAAGGATTTCATAGTTATGGGGGTCTTCATTCTTCATTTCTTCATTTCTTCTTTCTTCTTTCTTCTTTCTTCTTTTGGTTGGTTGAAATGTAATTGCTCCAAGGGATTCACATGGTACATAAGACATAGTACCATAACCAATGTTCATCCTAATTCCCCATAACAATCATTCCAAAATCCTAATTGTAAAACTACATGAAAATGGGAAAAAGGAAATCTAACTAAAACCTGCAAAATCGAGATTAGCTAAACAAACCATTTAATCCCAAGCATGTATAAATAAAAAAATGGAATTAACACCCCACATATGGGTAACTAAGTCCACCTAGCCTCTTTTTGGATTATGCTTAGGGGTATAAGCACCTGCACAACAAAAACATTTTATATTTTTATTACAGCGCCCCTTAAGCACAATCCCCTGCAGAAGATAATGGTTAGACTAAGATCATCCTACCATTTAGTCTATGCACATACACCCTAACATCTAGACTAAAATAATACATCACAAAATAAAAGCAAACATCAAACCATGCACCGCCCTAACCTAAGGCTAGAAGTGGTGACTTAGCCTAATGTGGTGCTATTTAAGGTTTGGTATGTTTATTTTAAGGTTGAAGTTTTCTAAGTATGAAAAATGTTCAACTTAGAGGGTTGTTTCATTTAAGTGAATTAGTTTATTTGGTTGATTTTTATTTTGTGATTTGATTATGTTTGAATGAACCTACAATTAATTACTAAGTGTTGTAAAGAGAGGAAAATAGAAGAGAACTTTCCTTTCCTCCCTACCTTAAGTAATTTTTAAGGTAGATTCATATTTAAATTTTTTTTTGTGAATGTTTCATTATGTGTTTTAATTAATCCTTAGTTTATATTTTCCTAAACAAACCTATTCAAAAGAAAGGCATTTTAAGATTATGTAAAGTGAAATACTATCACAAACACACAACACTTGATTTCTTTCCCAACATGTGTAACATGCATATGGATGAATCTAAGCATATCTATACATGAAAATGGAAGTGTTTAGCACCTTAATGATGAATGCTAAGGGATGTTACTTAAGAAAATTTGGATGCTTCATGATGCATGATTTTGTTAAGTAGAAAAGAGTGATTCTCTTATCCATTTTCATATACACATTTACAAGTATAAAAGACATAAGTGAGTACGTGTCATTAGCACTAGGGGTGTAAGGTACAAGACCTACTTGGGGCTACTTAAAGCATCGTAACCCCGGGGTTGTCCATGCTAATATACCGCTTTTCTTAAATACATGTGCATGTACAAAAGGAAATGCATGGAAAGAGAATCATGTAAAAAGTTTATGTTTATTTGATTTTGGTTTGATTATTTAGTTTATATGTGTGATGTGAAATTCCTTCTTAAGTCATGCCATAGGAGTGTATAGGAATGGATTTAAGCAAGTGTTATGTCCCTTGCAAATGGACTATACACTTTACAAATCCTATACAATTCTATGTTAAGAAATAGAGGGAGAATCACATAACACATTTTATACTATTCATATGCAAGCTCAATAATCATAATAAGTAGCATACTTTTCAGTTGTGATGTTTGATTTATAAGTTTTGAAAATAATTTGGATTTAGTAGTCATAATAGCCATTCATATTCTTACTTTAGCCAAAACATGCAATTTGACATAAAGGAAACATTTCATTTTAATTTTATTTTGAAAGGCATGAATGTATGATTTTCATATGACATACACATTTAGCATGCTAGGAAAGAAATAAAGTGATGAAAGCATGTGAATTCATTCACCTAATTAATTCTAAAGATAATCTTATGAAATAAGATTATTTAAAGTAAATCAAATTTGTTTTAAAAAGATTTTTGTTTTGTTTTGAGTTTGATTTGAATTTAGGAAATGTGAAAGAGTTTGCTAGTCCTAACCCATTTCCCCCATGTGTGAGTTTATCTAGTTTATTTTTAGAACCGTTAGATGATTTTTATATTTTGTTTAGGTTAAGGTGAATTAAGTGCATTAATCACCCCTTACCTACACCACTTTAACATATTTAATCAAATAATTATGAGCCAATGTATGACATAAAACCACACAAGGAATTTAAATCAATAATGCACCTAGGAAAGAAAGGGCCTAATGTAATTGGCTCACAATTAATGATTAATTAAGCTAAAAGGTTTAATTTAAGTACTTTCATAACCCTTCCCACACATGTGGGTTAGATTTTTATTTCCTTAAGTTACTTAGGTTATTGAACACCTAAGCACCTACCTAAGATGAATTGGATAAGTTCTAAAATATTTTGAAAATTTTATCAAGTTAATTAAGTAGGTGATTAGTGGATTCTTAATTAATTTTTAGATTAAGGAAGAAAGTGGGTTTAAGGAATAGCTTAAGAAAAATAACCCATAATTATTCCATAAACCTCCTGCTCACTTATGCAAAGATTAATTAACTTAATAAATGGATTAAACCATTGTTCATATGTTTAATTAAGCTTAAGTACATTAAGAGAGTGATTAAGGATTCATAAATTAATTTCTCTAATTAACTCATCAATAAATCCCAAGAAAAATCATCCCACTATATGCATCTAAGAAATTTAAAATGAATTAATGAGGTAATTAGAGAGTAATTAAGATTATTAAGTTTTCACTAAAACTTTAATTAAGGAAAAATCATTGTTCAAAATCAATTGGAAATAATTTTAGATTATTCCTTACTGAATTATCTTCATAATGCATTTTATTTTATATTTTTTCTGATTTTTCTATATTTAGTTATGTTATTTTAAAGATTCAGTGATTAAGGAATTAATTAAAACCCCTAATTATATAACTAATCCTATCGGTGCCACGTGGACCACTGACATGGTGCATGCTTTCCACATGCTGCGACGGGATTTGCTATTTAATTAGTAACATTTAATGCCGCATCAACTGGTGGGACTATGTGCTTTCTCCTCGATCGTCCAATCGAAGATTGGAGGGTCCAGATTAAATGCGTGGTTCTAAAAGGATGAATCGAGGATCCTGACTTGATCGGATCCCATCCAAAATGTTTGGATGGATGGTTCTGATTTATCACTCTCTCTTGGGAAAACCATTCCACTTCAAGATCAAGCTCGATTGAGCTTGGATAGAGCTCAAACTTTACCCACACCATCTAGGAGCAAGCATAAGTAGATCTAACCCAAATTTACTTGAGATGAAAATTCCTTTCACAAAGACCAAACACTTCCTATTCTAGGCTCGAAGGCACATACCTCCGGAGGCTATCACTCCCCAACCATCGGTAGCTGCCTAGAGATGAAACCGCTTGAAGGTTTGAGGGCTTGAGGTTGAGTGGATCATTCAATTAGTAAAGTCTGCTTCAAATGCAGCACTTGATCAAACTCCCCTCCTATGCCTTGAGAACTTGGATGATGAGTGATTTGACAGGTTCCCTCAAGGTCCTTGAAGGATGAATTGAGCTCTAGTTGAGTATTGGATGAGATGGAAATTCCAAGGAGCTCCCTATTTTGGTTTAAGGAAACCAAAATGGAGAAATGGAAGTAGCTCTAGGAGGCTTGGAGGAGCTTGCAATTGCTTTCTCTGGCTTCCTTAGCTTCAATCGAGTGTGAGTGTATGAAAATGAAATGAAATTAGGGGGAGTATATCTCTGAAGGAACGACCGAGCATGACTTTACCATTTTGGATCAATTGGCTTGATTCAATGGGTTGTTTTGGCTGTTTGAACTTGCACATGGCTCAATTTTGATAGAGGAAGGTAGTGGAGAGGTTTCCATGTGCAAAATAAGGTGGAGGAATGATTCTCATGTGCTTATCTTCAAGTGAGTGGTCAGTTTGGCCATTGGGTTGTTTGGCTAACCCAAACCCATTGGGTCATGTGCACTATGCTCATTAGTATCTACTTGGTCCACTAAGAGGGTGCCAAGTGGCCATGAAGAGGATTTGACCAAATTCTAAGTGAATTTGGCCAAGAATTACCCTTTGACCTAAGGATAAAATGGTCATTTGGCTTGGGTTTCAGTTTTGAATATGTTTGGTATGATTGAAAATGGGTTGGGCCAAATTTCAATGAATTTGGAATTTATTTAATATGATTTGGCTCATGTTGACCCATTTAGGTCAAATTGGGTCAAACCAAGGGATGGGTCAAGTTCAAATGATCATATGAATTGATTTGGTATCTATGTTTCCAATCAATTTGGTTTATATTTGGATATAGTTTAATTTGACATTTTAGGTCAAGTTGGGTTCATGGTCAATTAGGCTAGGTTGGGTCTAATTGTCCAATTGAGGCTTTGGTCAAGTTCAACAAGCGATTTGGAATGAACTTGGTCCATTGGTTTCAATCAATTTGGCTTAGATCAAGTTTTGACACATTAACTTTTTAGGTCAAGTCAACAACAAGTCAATTGGGCTAGGTTAGCTAAAATGATGACTTGGTCAAGTTCAAACATTGATCATGAATGAGTTTTGATCAATGGTTTCAATGAATTTGGCCTATAGTGGATTTTGGCTAGTTTAGGTTTTATTTTGGCTAAGTGTTGACTTGGTCAACCCTTAAGTTTGACTTGGTTTGACCCAATTTGAGTGATTGATCATCTCATGATGATTGTTGCTCATAATGTGATGCTTAGTTGGGCTTAGTTCAATCCAATGTGGGTAGGATTAGAATTTGGCTCAAAAGGGGTACTTTAGGTCACTTTGGGCCAAGTGAGCCTAAGTGGGTCATTGACTTGATCAAGGCTTGAATCAAGTTTGATTGAACTCACATATGGACTTATGATTGAAATATAAATCCATTTACAAGTGATTTGGAGTCAAATAGGTTTTGATTCATTTGACAATTTCAAATTCAAAAGGGTGAACATGAGTTTGATTTGGGTTTGATTTTTGAATTTAGTTTTGGTTTGATGATTAAAGTTTATGTTTATATTTGATTCATGATTGAATGATTGATTGAATCAATTAAAAAATTAAGGGTTTGGCTTGATTTGAATTGGATTTGGCTAAGTTCAAGAATTTGACTTGAAAGGCTTAAGTTGAATTTTGGTTGAATTTGGATTTGATTTTGAATTAACTTTTGGATATTTGAATTTATATTTCATTTATATTTGTGAATATAAATGAGAATATAAATGGGTGAGAAAATCTCTTGAATTTGAATTGATTTGGATTTGATTCAAGCTAAGTCCATAAGATGAAATCAAAAGGGCTTAGGAAAGATTTTGAACTTGGAATTTGGAATTCAATCATGGGTTTCAATCATTTGGAATTGATTTGAGTTTGAAGAAAATCAATCAAGTTGGAATTGATTTGAGTTTTGATGTTGATTTGATTTGGTGTTTGACTTAAAGGAAGGAAGTGAGGAGTTGGTTCAAGCTATAGGGTAGGCAAGTTTTCCTAACACCCCTAAGGCATGACCCATTCCTATGACTAACTCTTCTAAGTCTCTGGGTTAGAGTGTTCACCTAATCACTAGAAGTGTCTTAAGACTAAGGAACTCTTAAAGTTTAAGAGAAGTCCTATGTAAGATGGAGGGTTGAGAGCTCATTTTAAAAATGAGGTCAATAGAGACTAGATCTTCTAGGGTATGATTAATGACTTAAATCTAATGCAAATTTTATTATGTTTTATTTTTATTTTTGGACAATTGAATTTACACAGGCTATAGGATTCATATGCCTAATGCATAAGAAATTTGATTATGGGCCAAAATCAATAAGAAGGAGGTGTGTTTCAACCATGGCTCTCAAAGGTTAAGCCAAGTTCTCTGGCAAAGGTGGAAGCCTCCATAATAAGAGTGAAATAAGATGCTTTTATGCATGATGTGAAACATACAACATCCAGCTAAGGGATTGCTAAATATTTTATCTTGATTTGTAACCTAGGCTTTAGGTGAGGTTATGAGTTATTAAATTTAATTTTGAGTTGTTTAATTGGATAAAAAATTTATTTTTTTAAGAGCCTAATCGCATCCGCCATTCATCAATCAATGAAGAAATTAGGAAAATCATGTCATCTTAATGCACAAGCTAAACAAACATCAAATAATTTATAAAGCTAGCACAAAAAAATAAAAGGATTTTATGGTCGAGCTCCACTGTATAAACCCAAAAACAAATTGGGTAGCTAAGCTCTACCCTTATACAACCCAAATTACAAATGAATTGATTACAATCAAGGAGGAATTTATGTTATGGTGGTCTTCATTCTTCATTTCTTCTTTATTCTTTTCTTCTTTTCTTTCTTCTTTTTTCTTTTGGTTGGTTGGGATTTGGTTGCTCCAAAGGCTTCACATGGTACATAAGACATAGTCTTATGACCAATGTTCATCCTAATCCCCCATAACATTCATTCCAAATTCAAATTGTAAAATTACATAAAAGTGGGAAAAGTAAATCTAACTAAAATCTACAAAATAGAGATTAGCTAAACAAATCACATAATCCCAAGCATGTATATAAATAAATTGACTTAGCACCCCACAAATGGGTAACCAAGTCCACTGGCCATTTTTTGGATTATGCTTAGGGGTATAAGCAACCTGCATAGCAAAAAAGCATTTATATTTTATTATAATGCCTCTTAAGCACAATTATAGAAGATATGGTTAGACTAAGATCGCCTCTACCATTTAGTCTATGCACATACACTAACATCCGACCAAAAACATCACATCAAAAAACAAAATCAAGCATCAAACTATGCACCGCCCTAACATAGGACTAGAAATGGTGACCTAGCTTAATGTGTGTGTCATTTAAGGCTTGTGTGGTATGTCATAGCTAGGCTTTAAGGTTAGAGTTTTCTAAGTGTGGAAGGGTTCAACTTAGAGGGTGGTTTCATTTAAGTGATTTAGTTGATTTGGTTAAGTTTTATTTTATGATTTGATTTGGTTTGAATGAACCTACACTTAATTACTAAGTGTTGTAAAGAGAGAAAAAGAGAAGAGAACTTCTCTTCCTCCCTACCTTAAGTAACTTCTAAGGTTGATTCATTAATGATTTTATTTAGTGAATGTTTATTATGCATTTAATTAGTCCTAAGTTTAGATTTGTTCTAAATAAACCTATTCAAATAAGAAAGGAATATTAGGATTAATTAAAGTGAATTACTATCACAAAACACACAACACTTTATTTCTTTCCAACATGTGTATCATGCACATGAAATGATCCTAAGCATATCTATACATGCAAATGTAAATATTTAGCACACCTTAATGATGAATGCTAAGGGATGTTGCTTAAGAAAATTTTGATGCTTTATGATGAATGATTTTGTTAAGTAGAAAAGAGAGGGATTCTTTTATCCATTGATCAAATGCACATTTACATGTATGAAAGACATAAGTGAGTATGACACCATTATTTTCTACACCAGGGGTGTAAGATACAGACCTAGGGGCTACTTAAAGCCTAACCTCGAGATGTCTAGACTACTATAACACTTTTCTTAAATACATGTGCATGTAAAAAAAGAAATGAATGGAAAAAGAGTCATGCAAAACATTTTAATGTTTGATTTGGTTATGCAATTTACATGTGTAAATGTGAAGATCATTCTTGAATGATAACATAGGAATGAATAGGAATAGATTTAAGCAAGTGTTGTGTTCTTTTCAATATTAACTATACACTTTACAAATCCTATTCAAAATTATGTTAAAAGAGAAGAGAAGGAAAGTCACATAATGCACATTTTATGTTATACTCACATGCAAGATTATAAGTAATTATAAGTAGCATACCTTTCATTTGTAATATTTGATTTATAAGTTTTGAAAATAATTTTGGATTTAATAGTGATAATAGCCATTCATATTCTTACTTTAGCCAAAACATGCAATTTGACATAAATGAAACATTTCATTTATTTTGATTTTTCAAAAGGTGTGAATGCATGAGTTCACATTGCAAACAACATTTAACATACTTGGAAAGAGATAGAGTGATGTAAGCATGCTATTTAATTCACTCTAATTAATTCCTAAAGACAATCCTATGGAATAAGATTATTTAAAGAGAATCAAAATTGTTTAATGAGATTTTTTTTTTTTTGAGTTTGATTTGATTTTAGGAAATGTGAAAAAGGTTTGCTGGTCCTAACCCATCTCCCACATATGTGAATCAATTTAGTTTAATTTTAGAACCATTAGATTGACTTTATGTTTTTCTTGGGTTAAGGTGTGCATTAAGTTCATTAATTACCCCTTACCCACTTTAACATAATTATTCAAACAATTGTGAGCCAACATATGATATTCATCCACATTGAATTTAAATTAGCAATTCACCTAAGAAAGAAAGGGGCCTAATGCAATTGGCTCACAATTATTGATTAATTAAGCTAAAGGGTTTAATTAAGTACTTTCATAACCCTACCCACACATGTGGGTTGGATTTGATTTCCTTAAGTTTACCTTAGGCTTTTGAACACCTAAGGATCTACCCAACAAAGGATTGATTAAGTTTAGATTGATTTTGAAAATTTGATTAAGCTAATTAAGAAGATCATTAGTGGATTAATCCTTAATTAGGATTGGAATAAGGAAGAAAGGGGGTTTAGGGAATAGTTTAAGGAAA
The DNA here is from genome assembly GCA_021442155.1 of Cymbidium sinense. NCBI lineage: Eukaryota > Viridiplantae > Streptophyta > Magnoliopsida > Asparagales > Orchidaceae > Cymbidium > Cymbidium sinense. Next base: position 322,286,043 of record CM038214.1, on the reverse strand, counting down.
ATATACCAAAATTACTTGATAAACCTCCTAATCACTTAAACAATGTTTAATTACCTTAATTAAATGATTAGACCACTGTTCACATGCTTAATTACCCTTAATTACATTAAGAGAGTGATTAGGGATTCATTAATTAATTTTCCTAATTAACTCATTAATAAATTCCAAGAAAATTAGGGGAGAGGTCATCCCACTAAATATGCTTGAGAAGTTTGGATTTAATTAATGAAATGATTAGGGAGTAATTAGGGTTATTGAGATTTTAAATAAACCCTAATTAAGGAAAATTCACTATTCAAAATCAATTAGAAAAACTTTTATATTGTTCCTCACTGAATTATCTTTAAAATGAGCCTCATTTATATTTTATTGATTTTTCTACATTTAGTATGTATTTTGAAGTTTCAAATAATAGGTCATTAAATCCCCAATTATATAACTAATCTTGTCATTAATGGACCATGGACACGCACACGCTTTCCATGGCACGCGCTTTCCATGTGGTGAGATTGGTTATTTAAGTAGTCAAATCAAGTGCATCACCGGTTCTATGCATTTTCTCCTTGGACCATCCGATCAAGGATTGGATGATCAGGATTAAAAATGCAGTTTCTAAAGGAATTAATCATAGGATCTAATCGGATTAATCAGGATCGTCCATCAAAACACCCAGGATGGACGATCCATGATTCATCCTCACCTAGAGATGGAGGTCAGTCCATGGCTTGACCGAGCTCACTTGAGCTTGATAGGATTAACACACACCATCTAGAAGCAAGGAGAAACACATCCAACAGTGGAATTTAATTAGGATTAAAGTTCCCTTCATAAAGGACCAAGGATTTTCTAAGTTAAGCTTGGTTTTGATTCACACCTCACCATAGGCTATCACTGGCACTTCAAAATGTTGACGTAGCTTTGTCTAGTGGAGACGAAACCCAGCTGAAGGTTTGAACGCTTGAGATGAAGTGGATCTTATTATTGATCAAATCTCCCTTTAATGGCTTGTAGCTTTGGTCGAACTCCTCCTTCCCATGGCTTGGATGCATGGTATTTGACTTGGGTGAGCTCAATTAGGTCCCTTAATGGTGCTTGCAAGAGGAATTGAACTTTTATGGAGAATTGAGTGAGTTTTGATTTCCTCCTACCTCCCCTATTTTTGGCTTAGGTAAAATCGAGAAGAGAAATTGGGAAGAGCTCGGGGATTGCTTGAGAGAGCTTAGGGAACTTGCCTTAGGTCTCCTGCTCAATCGAGTGCAAGTCAAGTGAATTGGAATGGAATTAGGGGAGTATATCTCCCCTACTTGATGGTCGTGAGAGCTTACATGCCATTTTGATCAAATTGATCACATGGAATGGGTTTGTTAGGTCTGGGGTACCATGTGATTGATTTGGTAGGGGAGTGTAGTGGAGGAGTTGCTATGTGCTAAAATGAGTGTGGGAGTGATTCCATGTGCTCATTTTCCATTGGGTGGTCAGTTTTGGCTTTGGGTTGGGTCTGATCCAAAGCCATTGGGTCATGTGCACCACATCCCTTGGTGTCTAAATGGACCACTAAGAGGATGCCAAGTGGCCATGAAAGGATTTGACCAAATTCCAAGTAGAATTAGCCATAGGTTACCCTTTGACCTAGGGGTAAAATGGTCATTTGGCTTTGATTTCAATTTAGGCAAATTTGGAATAGTTGAAAATGGGTTGGGCCAATTTTGAATGAATTTGGTGTTGATTTGATATCATTTGGCTCATGTTGACCCATTTAGGTCAAAATGGGTCAACTTGGGTCAAGTTGACCAATTGGTTAAATTGGGTCAAACCAAGGGTTGGGTCAAGTTCATATGACCATTTGAAATGTTTTGGTATCATTAGTTTGGTTCAATTTGATTTGTATTTGGTTTTGTTTCATTTGAATTCATTTAGGTCAAATGGGTCAAGTTGACCAATTTGACCCATTTGACCCAATTGGGTTAGGTCATGGGTTGGTTTAGGCTTGGTTGGTCATTTGAAATATTTTGCTAGCATTGGTTCCAATCAATTTTGGTTTGGTTTGATTTTGGCTTGATTTAAACTTTTAGGTCAAGTTGGGTTCATGGTCAATTGGGCTAGGTTGTGTCTAGTTGGCCAATTGAGGCATTGGTCAAGTTTAATAAGTGATTTAGAATGAACTTGACCCATTGGTTGTAATTGATTTGGCTTAGATCAAGATTTGACCCATTTTGACTTTTTAGGTCAAGTTTGGTCAAGTGGCCAATTGGGCTAGGTTAGGCTCAAATGATGACTTGGTCAAGTTCAAACATTGATCATGAATTGGTTTTGATCAATGGTTTCAATCAATTTGACCTATGGTGAATTTTGGCTAGTTTAGTTTCATTTGGGTTAAATGTTGACTTGGTCAAAGGCTAGGTTTGACTTAGTTTGACCCAATTTGAGTGATTGATCATCTTATGATGATTGTAGCTCATAATGTGAGGCTTAGATAGGCTTAGTTCAATCCAATTTAGGTAGGATTAGAATTTGGCTCAAAAAGGTACTTTAGGTCACTTTGGCTCTAGTTAGCCTAAGTGGGTCAATTGACTTGATCAATGCTTGATTCAAGTTTGGTTGAACTCACATATGGACTTATGATTGAAATATAAATCTATTTGCAAGTGGTTTGGAGTCAAATGGGTTTTGATTCATTTGAAAATTTCATGTTCAAAAGATGAACATTGGTTTGATTTAGGTTTGAGTTTTGAATTTAGTTTTAGTTTGATGATTAAAGTTTATGATTGAATTTGGTTTGTGATTGAAGGATTGATGGTTTGGAGAGAAATTCCAATGGTTTGAATTGATTTGAGGTTGATTTGGTTGAGTTCAAGAATTTGACTTCAAAGAGTTTAGATTTAGATTTGAGTTTTGAATTTGGTTTTGGTTATTTGAATTTATATTTCAGTTATATTTGTGAATATAAATGAGAATATAAATGGGTTATGAAAAATCTATTGAGTTTGAATTAATTTGGATTTGATTTGAGCTAAGTCCATAAGATGAAATAAAAAATGGCTTAGGAAAGATTTTTGAATTTAGAATTCAATCATGGGTTTCAATCATTTGGAATTGATTCATGATTTGAGAAAATTCAGTGGAATTGATTTGGGTTTGAAGTTGATTTGGAGTTGAAGTTTGTTTGGATTTGAGAAAATCAGTTAAGTTGGAATTAATTTTAGTTTGAAGTTAGTTTGGATTTGAGAAAATCAATTAAGTTAGAATTGATTTGAGTTTGAAGTTGGTTTGGAGTTGAAGTTTGACTTGAAAGAAAGAAATAAGGATTTGGTTCAAGCTATACAATAGGAAAGTTTTCCTAACACCCTAGTGGCATGACCAATTCCTATGGCTAACTCTTCTAAGTCTCTAGGATTAGGTTAAGTGTTCACCTAATCACTAGAAGTGTCTTAAGACTAAAGAACTCTTAGTGTCTAAGAGGAGTCATATGTCTAAGATGGAGAGGTTGAGAGCTCATTCTAAAAAATGAGGTCAATGTGCTTTTGGCCCAAGCCAATGATGAAGAGATGGAAAACATACCACCTCACCGCTGTCAATCCCCCGAGGCTAATTATCCATCCATTAAGAAGCATTGCTTATCTTTAATCTTTGCATCCCAAAAGCTACAACACTACATGCTTCATCATAAAGTGAAATTAATATCTAGGATCAATCCACTACAATATCTCATGACATAGTTGATGCTATCCAGATGGTTGGCACAATGATCTATGGTCCTCTCACAGTTTGACATTACCTTCATACCCTCCGCAAAGGAAATGACAAGTGCTAGTGGATGGTAGGACACCCACTTCCTGCTGACTCTCCACTTAGTGATGATCTCCTTGATGAACAAATCATGAATTTAGGGGATACTAGCATTCACCACTGGGAGACATACTTTGATGGTGTGGCTTCCTCTCAAAGAGGAGAAGAACCACAATCTACTATTCCAGGAAAGGCAAGAGTAGGAATAATTCTCTTAGCTCTGGACCGTGATGTATGAGATTCTCATATCATCTGTCTAGTCCTTGCAACAATAATGAAGTCGAATATGAGGCTATGATTGCCCATCTAGAGTTAGCTATTACTCTAAGCATCCATAACATTAACATCTTCGAGGATTCTCAACTAGTTATCAACCAAATCACTGGGTCCTCTAAGGTTATAAAGCCTAAGGTCCATCACTATCACAAGTACACCATGGAGTTGTTGGCCCAAATCCCATAGGTTACCATTTATAAGATTCCTCGAGGAGAAAACACTAATGTATGCTTTAGCCAAGCTTAAGGAGCATTTCGAGGATGAGTCCATATCAATAAAGGTCCAAAATAGACAAGTCTTATCCCTTATTGATATTGAACTCATCACTCTCTTTAAGGGAGGTTACCATTTCCAAGAAGGATGAGGAGTTAGATTGGAGGAAACCATTCAGGGATTACCTAAATAAAGGTAAACTACCTCAAGAGAAGTCTCAAGCCCATCAGATGAAGCAAAGAGCACTATCCTATGTTCTTGTGGATGATGTCTTATACTGGCAGTCTTTCTATCATATGTGGTTATGCTATTTAGACAAGCACGAAGCCCATAAGATTGTGATCGAGGTACACCGATTATGTGGAGCCAATCAGTTCAAGATGGAAGCCTTAAAATACTAGGATACTATTGACCATCAATGATTAAAGATTGCATGGATACAGCTATGCGATGCCACCAATGTCAAATATATGGTGTGGTCCTACACCAACCACCCAATATTCTACATCCTACATTAACCTCATGGCCATTCGAGTGTTGGGATACCAACATAGTGGGTCAGATTAATCCTCTTTCTTTTAAGGGTCATCGATTCAACTTAGCTGCTACTAAGTACTTTTCCAAATGGGTGAAGGTGATTTCACTCAAAGAGGTCATAGCTCAACATGTGCTATAATTATTTAGGAACCATATTGTATATAGGTTTGAAGTGCCTCGATGAATTATATCTGATAATAGTACTGCATTCAAGAACAAGACCAACAACTTTGCTCAGGCACAACATAGATTGGAGATATTCTACCATTAACTACCCAAGGGAAAATGGCTTAGTAGAAACCTTCTCTCATTTAAATAGAAGACACTAAACAATAATATGGCAAGCGTTGAAAACTTCTGCCTCATATAGAACTCCAACTCAGTCTACTTTCTCCTTAGTGTATGGGTATTCTACCATTAGAAGTCCATCTCCATCACTAAGGATAGTTTAAAAGCAAGATCACAATAGAAGAATGCCAAGTTATGGTTAGAAACTTTCAAGGTTTGGAGAAGATCGCATGCAAAACCTCAAGTTGTATAAAGCTAAAATGATTCAAACTTATAACAAGTTGGTCCATCTAGAAGATTTCATGTGGGAAGACCTTTTTATCAGATCCTTAATCATAAGAGAGCTCCCAATGCTTCCAATCAACGATCTACTTAAAGAAATATTATAATTCATGTTTAAAATAATTTTAATCAATGAAAATTCAATTTCAAATTCAATGTTCCATGTTGAAAGTATTCTTGTTTATAAATCCCCGATGTGTTTAGGGTAGGTGTAAGGAACAGGCGGCGTTCTATCCTTCATCGATACAACACAAATAGAAACTACACACAAATATATAAAAAAAATACATATCTTTATCTCGGGTTACTCTGAGTTTAGATAATGCCCATGACACTCACTCAATAAATTTCTAGGTGGTGATGTGCTATGCTACTATTATGTCACCCTAGTGGCCTTCTTACTTTAGAGGATGTAAGTATACTATGCTTTCCTTCCTTAGCTACTACACATTGATGAGCACCTTGTTAGTTTGGTAGGTCTTACTACGTGGTCGGTAAGCTACCTCATGTTGGCTTCGTTTAAGAGGATGTGAGTCTGCTACACTTTATTCTTGGATTAGCATTTATTAAGCTATCCCGGTAGGTTCCCTTTGAGGATTTTAAGTCCATGCTTTCTTTCCCAGTTGATCATTGCACAATGACGGGCACCTTGAGGTTTGTTGGTTCTCACTATGCTGATGGATACACCACTCATGCTGATAGATACACCTTAGGTTAGTTCATTCTTGCACTTTAGGATACACCACTCAAAGCAGATGTAAGTTTGTTACACTTTCTCCATGAGTTTTCCACTATACACCTATAGGCTTTCTTTCCCAAGGCTGGGATAACATTAGCACCTCCCCTATGGGCACTATATTTGGATCACATCCTTTGCAATCCCATTTAGACACCGGTTACTATTGGATTAGACAATTCCCCTTTCTAGTAACCACCCACGTGGTTGGAGAATCCATCTTTGGATGTGCAAATTCTCACTTGGTCTAGTAAATCGAGATAGGTCAAAGCGACATAGCCCTGAGGTCCCTCACACACCAATAAGATCCACACAAATATATAAATAAAAATATGTTCACTTGTGGATTAGGACACCCCGTAATACCGCTTCCAAGCATCCTATCTTTAAGTCAGTGTCAGCAAAACTCCTTATAGGAATTGCCTGACTACTCTTGAGTTGATATAAGCCCCTAGCAACATTCACTCAGTAGTCGTCCCTAAGTTGGGTTCTATTTATTGTGTTACCAACTAGTCACCCTAGCGGTTATTCCATGCTTTAGAAGATGTAAGTCTGTTATGCCTTCTTCCTAGCACAGCTATTGTACACCAAAAGGCAACCCCTTAGGTTGGCTAGCTCTACCCCATGGCTAGTAGACTATCCCTTTGGATTTATAAATCTGAGATAGGACAAGTCCGATATAGCCCCTTCTTAGTGGGTCCGCACTAACATAGTCCATAAATTAAATCTATCAAATTTGACGAGCTCACATCCCGGATATGCCCTCAATTTGAAATCAAACTAAACAAAACAATTCATATCAAATAACATAAAACTAAGATAAAATTAATCCTAACTACTTTTGAGTTGATATAAGTCCCAGTATTCACTTAGTCACCTAGGGTTTGATTTGTTGTGCATCTAACAGGTCACCCCTGCGGTTGTTCCTTGCATTGGAAGATATTAGTCTGCTATGCCTTCTTTCAGCTAGTGTAGCAAGGCAACCCTTTAGGTTGGCTAGCTCTACTCAGTAGCCAATAAATTGTCTCTTTGGATTTATAAACCTGAGGTAGGTCATATAGCCTTTCTCGGTGGGTCCATCGCACAAGGTTCATACATTAACTTCAGTTAAATTAAACCGATGGTTTTCCTAGTGGTTAAATCACACCCTTCTCCTTAGTGGAGCCCCAAATCATATATAAACAAGTCAAGAAAAATAATCAAATTCAAAACCAACCTCCTAGGAGAGCCAAATTAAACCAACTCCCCCAGTAGAGTTAAATCAAGGAAATCCAACCAAACTCTTATTCCCAATGGATACATCTCCAAACAAATCTATAAAATCAAACTCAAATCCCAATCCCTAACAGATTGCCCAAACCCGCTTCCCTAGTGGAAGGTTCATATACCCGATACCCAGCAGACTCGAGCCCATATCTCTAGCAGATGTGCCACCACATCAATTAAAATAAAAAAATTAAAGTCGATTCAAACTTAATCCCTGGTGGATTATAGATTCTTATCCCCAATGGATCTTCTTTCCATAAATCATATAATCAAATCAAATTCAAACCTTATCCCCAATAGATTTTCTTCTTCTATGCCTCATAGATCCCTCACATGTCATGTTCAATGCATGTGTGATCCCTAGCGATCTCCCTCCATGTCCTTGACATGGAATTCTCATCAAATCTTATTTCTTCTCTTATGCACACCTTTTTAATACTTCAACCAAAAGCCTGTATTTGTTCAAATTACATCATCTTAACATTGTAATCAACATTTTATGATTTGTTATGGTGCAAGCTCAAACTAACTATACAATATCATGCTAAACATATTATAGTATGAATTAACTATATTATATTATAATATATGATGTTAAATTATAATTTGTTATAATGTAATATATTGTCTAACATTAGACCTCATTAGAATCACTTAAAAGGAACAAATAACAAAATTTTCATAAAATATGAATAATGTTCATTTTGGATGTAAAATTATTACTTTTCTATTAGAAATGGTACGAAATAGCCAAATTTTGGTGTTGCTTCTTGGTTTGTGCCATGAATTTGGCCAAATTCTTCCATCTCAACCTTCAAATTAGCATTTTTGTGAGTTTTGATCCAATGTATCATAACAAAAGTAAAACATACTAAAATGTAGAATAACTGTTAGTGAAACACCACCACATTGATATATATATGTGAAGTTATATTGTTATGTACATTATATCTTAAAATGCTTTCATATAATATATTATCTTACGTTACACCATAAAATGAATCACTCTAAGCAAAAAAATTATAAAATTTGGTTGAAAAATGAACTTTTTTTTATGCAAAATTTCATTCTTTTGATTAAATGACATAACATAGCAACCCCTAATGATGTTCCCTAAAGCATACCTTAAATTTGGCCAAATCCCATCACCTTATCCCTAAGGTTTTAGGTTTTGATTTTCAATTTATTTTTTAGGTTTAGGTTTTTTATTAATTAGTTTATGTTAGTTTAGGTTTAGGTTTATTTTATTTTTATTTTAGGTTTAGGTTTTTTTAGTTTAGGTTTAGGATTTATTTTTATTTATTTTTATGTGTTTATTTTTATGTTTAGATTTTAATTAATTTTATATTTTATTTTAGGTTTATTTTATTTTATTTTAGGTTTTATTTTATTTTATTTAGGTTTTATTTATTTTTATTTAGTTAGTTTTTTTATTTTATTTTTGAGGTTGAAGTTTAGGTTTAAGTTTAGTTTAGGTTTATTTATTTATTTTATTATTTTATTTTATTTAGTTTTATTTGTTTATTTTATTTTAGTTTATTTAGTTTAAGTTTAGGTTTTAGCATTTTAGATGTTAGGGTTGGGTTTAGGTTGGGTTAGGGTTGGGTTTAGGGTTTTGGGGTTTAGGGTTTAGGTTTTGGGTTTAGGATTTAGGGTTTAGGGTTTAGTGTTTAGTGAAGTTTTGGGGTTTAGGGTTTAGGGTTTAGAGTTTAGATTTTAGGTATAAGGTTCAGGTTTTAGTTTGGGGTTTTTAGTTTATTATTTTAATAGAGAATAAATTCATATTCAATATTTCTTCTTTTCAATTTCATCAACCAAGTAACACACCAAGTTTTCTAAGACACACGTGACAACATAAATAAAAAATGAGCATGCATAGAGTAAATAATAAGCCCTAGATAACTAGAATCATCTCTACTATAAAGATAATTTTGTAAGCAGCATATCTGATCAGTCGTTCTAAAAGTTTCTCCAGTTCTTATCACAACCACCCCGGCCTCTCGAATAGCAGGATCCACAATCATATCCCCGATTTCTCCCTCTACCACCACCACGATTGTAACCTTCATCGCCTCCATAACCACCACTACTCCTACCACCTCTATATCCACCATCATCTTTAGATTCCCCACCACCATGCTAATCACACCTCCGCACCTCCATCGATCTAGACCGAGTTTTGGGTGATGTTCTTGCATTTCTACCCATTCTAGGGTATAGGTTTAGGTTTAGGTTTATTAGGATTTAGGTTTAGTTTATTTTTAAATTTATTTAGTTAATTTGTTTAGTTTAGGGTTTGGGGGGTTTAGGTTTAGGGTTTAGGGTTTAGGGAGGTTTAGGAGTGGGTTAGTTTAGGGTTTGGTTTAGGGAGGGAGTTTAGGGTTTAGATTTAGGTTTAGGAGTTTAGTTTTAGGGTTTAGGGTTTGGTTAGTTTAGGGTTGAAGGTTTAGGTGAGGTTTAGTTGGGTTTAGGATTAGGTTTAGTTTTAAATTAAGTAAATAGGTGTTTAGGTTTATTTAGTTTATTTTATTTTATTATTATTTTATTTTATTTAGTTTTGTTTATATATTTTAAGTTTATTTCTTTTAGTTTAGTTTTTATTTTAGTTTATTTTTTTAGGTTTAGGTTTATGTTTAAGTTTATTTTAGTTGAGTTTATTTTTATTTTATTTTCTATGTTGAGGTTTTGGTTTTATTTTTATGTGTTTTTTTAGGTTTAGGTTTAGGTTTTATTTTAGGTTTATTTTACATTTTATTTTAGTTTAGTTTTAGGTTTATTTTAGTTTATTTATTTTATTTAGTTTTGTAGGTTTAGGTTTAGTTTATTTTAGGTAGGTTTATGTTTAGGTTTTATTTATTTTAATTTATTTATTTTAGTTTAAGTTTATTTTATTTTGTTTATTTTATTTTATTTTAGGTTTAAGTTTATTTTAGGTTTAGGTTTATTTTATTTATTTTAGGTTTTATTTTAGTTTTTTTAAGTATTATTTTTATTATATTTTATATTTTATTTTTATTATTTTATTTTTATTTATTAAGTTTTATTTAGGTTTTTCATTTTTTTAGTAGTTTAAGTTTTTTTTTATTTTTAGTTTAATTTTTATTTATTTTTAGGTTTAGGTTTAGGTTAATTTAGGTTTTATTTTATTTTATTATTTATTTTATGGTTTAAGTTTTATTTATTTTATTTTAGGTTTATATAGTTTAGGTTTAGTTTTTTTAGGTTTTTTTAGTATTTTAGTTTTTTATTTAGAGGTTTTTTAGAGAGGGTTAGTTTAGGTTTAGTTTTTTTTATTTAATTTATGAGGTTTAATGTTTAGTTTAGGAGTTATTAGGAAGATTTAGGGAGAGGGTTTAGTGGAGGAGTTTAGTTTAGTTAGGGTTAGGGTAGAGAGGAGTTTATATAGGTAGGGAGGAGTTTAGTTGTTTGGATTTAGGGAGTGTTATTTAGGGTTTATGGTTTAGGGTTTAAGATATAGGGTTTTTAGGGTTTAGGGTCTTTTTTAAAAAATTAAGTAAATTTGTTTAGTTTATTTAGTTTTATTTTAGTTTAGGCTTTGGGTTTTATTTTTATGTTTAGTTTTTATTTAATTTTATTTTATTTTATTTATATTTTACATTTAGATTTTATTTTATGTAGGTTTTTTTATTTTAGGTTTATTTTATCTTATATATAGTTTATTTTTTTATTTTAGTTTAGTTTTATTTATTTTTTTATTTTATTTTAAGGTTTAGTTTATGCTTTAGTTTAGGATTTTATTTTATTTTTTTTTTTATTTTATTTAGGTTTAGGTTTTTTTTTTTTTATTTTTTAGTTTAGTTTTGGTTTTTTTAGGTTTTAGGTTTAGGGTTTAGGTTTTTTTTAGGGTTTTTTTTATTTAGGCTTTTAGGGTTTAGAGTTTAAGGTTTATGGTTTAGTTTTAAATTTTTATTTATTTAAATTAAGTAAACTAGGTTTAAGTTTATTTAGTTTATTTTTTATTTATTTTAGTTTATTTTATTTTTATTTAATTTTAATTTAATTTTTATTTAGTTTAGTTTGTTTATTTTATTTTTATTTATTTTTATTTAGGTTTAGGTTTAGGTTTATTTTTTTAGTTTAGTTTTATTTTATTTTACTTTTAGGTAGGTTTATTTTTATTTTAGGTTTAGGTTAAGTTCTTATTTTATTTTAGGTTTAGGTATTAGGTTTTATTTTGAGGTTTATTTTAGGTATTATTTTTAGTTTAGGTTGGTATATTTTAGTTTTTTTATTTTATTTAGTTTAGGTTTAGGTTTAGGTTTAGATTTAGTTTATTTTATGTTTAGGTTTAGGTTTTATTCATTTTAGTTTAGTTAATCAGTTTAGGTTTAAATTTATATGACTTTTATTTTAGGTTAGTTTTAACTTTTAATTTAGGGATTAAGTTTAGGTTTTATTTTAGTTTACTTTTAGGTTTTATTTTAGGTTTTTTTATTATTTTATTTTATTTAGTTTAGAATTTAGGTTTAGTCATTTTGGGTTTAGGTTTAGGTTAAATTTTTTTAATTTAGTTTATTTTAGTTTAGGTTTAGGTTTATTTTATTTTGTTTATTTTATTTATTTTTTAGTTTTATTTAAGGGTTTAGGTTTTTTTATTATCTTGGTTTATTTTTTTTATTTTATTTTGTTTTTATTTAGTTTATTTTATTTTATTTTAAGTTATTTTTTTTTTATTTACATTTAGTTTTATTTTATTAGGTTTTATTTTATATTTTATTTTAGTTTAGTTTAGGTTTTATTTATTTTAGTTTTATTTTATTTTATTTTATTATTTTTTAAGGTTTTATTTATTTTATTTATGTTTAGTTTTTATTTTATTTTATTTAAGTTTATTTAGGTTTAAGGTTTTAAGTTTTATTAGGTTTTTTATTTTAGTTTATTTAGGGTTTAGGGTTTAGGTTATAGGTTAGAGTTTAGTTTTTAGGGTTTAGGATTTTAGTTTATATGTTTTATTTTATTTTATTTTTATTTATTTATTTATTTAGTTTATTTATTATTTTAGTTTATTTAATTTTTATTATTTATATTTAGTGTTTTATTTAGTTTTAGAGTTTATTTTATTTTTTAGGTTTATTTTTAGGAGTTATTTAGGTTATATATTTTGGTATTTATTTTATTAGAGTTTAGTAGGTTAAAGGGTTTAGTTAGGTATTTATTTATTATTTTTATAGTATTTTTTTTTTTTAGTTTTTTTTGGTTTTTTTTTTTTATTTTAGGGTTTAGGTTTTTTTTTATTTATTTTATTTAGTTTAGTTTAGTTTTTATTTTATTAGTTTAGGTTTTAAGTTTAGGTTTAAGTTTTAATTTAGGTTTAGGTTTTTAGTTTTTTTTTAGTTTTTTTTCTTTCTTTTTTTATCTAGTTTTTAGGTTTTTGGTTTTTTTAGTATTGTTTATATTTTAGTTTATTTTTTAGTTATGAGTTTATTTTATGTTATTTTTATTTTATTTTAGGTTTATTAGATTTAGGGTTTAGGTTTTTTTTTTAATTTATTTAATTACTTTATGTTTAGGTTTATATTGGGGTATGGTAGTTGTGGTTTATATTTTTTTATGCTTTTTTAGGTTTGGGGTAGGTTTGGTGTAGAGGTTAGGGTTTAGGGTTTTATGTTTGGTCTTTTAAATTAAGGGCAAGTTTAGTTTAGTATTTAGTTTATTTTTTTATTTATTTAGTTATTTATTTTTATTTATATTTTATTTATTTTTTATTTAGTAGTATTTTTTAGGTTATATTTTAGTTTTAGGTTATTTAGTTTTTTTGGGTTTATTTAGGTTTAGGTTTATTTTTGCTGAGTTTATTTTATTTTTTTTTTTTTATTTATTTTAGGAGTTTTGGTTTATTTTATTTGTTTAGGTTTACTTAGGTTATTATTTTATTTTATTTTTAGTTTATATTTTTAATTTAGTTTAGGTTTATTTTAAGTTTATTTTATTTTATTTTAGTTTGGGTTTAAGGTAGTTTAGGTTTTATTTTATTTTATATTTATTTTTGGTTGGTTTATGTTTATGTTTATTTTGTTTATTTTTATTTCTTTAGGTTTAGGTTTTTTAGTTTTGGTTATGTTTTATTTTATTATTTTAGGTTTTATTTTTTTAGGTTTATTTTTTTAGGTTTAGTTTTTATTTAGTTTATTTTATTTTATTTAGGTTTATTTTTTTTATTAAGTAGTTTATTTTATATATTTTATTTAGGATTTTATTTTATTTTTAGTTTTTTTGGTTTTATTTATTTATTTTATTATTATATTTATTTTTTTTTAGGTTCATTTTTATTTATTTTATTTATTTTATTATTTATTTAGGTTTATTTTATTTATTTTATTTTTAGGTTTTGATTTAGTTTGTTTTAAGTTTTAGGTTTAGGTTTATATTTTAGTTTAGGTTTAGTATTTTAGTTTATTTGTGGTTTTTTTGTTTATTTTATTTTTTATTATGGTTTGGTTTTTTTATTTAGGTTTTTTAGAGTTTTAGGGTTTATTTTATTTTATTTTAGGTTTATTTTAGGTTTATTTAAGGTCTTTTTTTTTTTTTTTTATTTAGTATATTTAGTTTATTTTTTATTTTAGTTTACTTTATTTTTATTTTAGGTTTATTTTTATTTTATTTTATTTAGTTTATTTATTTTATTTTATTTTTTAGTTTAGGTTTTTATTTTATTTATTTATTAGTTTTGGTTTATTTATTTTTTAGGTGAGTTTTATTTTATTTTATTTTTTAGGTTTAGTTTTTATTTTTTTTAGGTTTAGGTTTAGGTTTTTTATTTTATTTTTAGGTTTAGGTTTTAGGTTTATTTTTTAGGTTAGTTTTTTAGGTTTTTATTTTTATTTTTTTTTTGTTAGAGGTTTTTTGTAGGGTTTAGGTTTTATTGATTTAGGGTTTGTAGAGATGTTCTTAGTTTAGTAGGTTTATTGGTTTTTAAGTTTAGGATATTTTAGTTTTTTAGGGTTTATTTTTATTTTATTTAGGTTATTTATTTTTATACTTTAGTTATATGTTTTATTATTTTAGTTTGGTTATTTTTTTTATGACATTTTTTTTTTTATTTTTATTATTATAGTTTAGTTTAGGTTTTTTAGTTTTTTATTTTAGTTTAGTTTTAGTTTTATTTATTCATAAGAGTTTTATTTTATTTATTATTTTGATTTAGTTTTATTTTTTTTATTTTAGGTTTTTAGGTTTTATAAGTAGGTTTTTTTAGGTTTTTTTTTTTTTATTTTTTTTATTTTAGGTTTAGTATTAGGTTTATTTATTTTATTATTAGAGTTATTTTAGTAGTTTATAGTTATTTTTTTTATTTTTATTTTATTTTTTAGGTTTTATTTATATTTTTTTTAGGGTTTAGGTTTTAGGTATTTATTTTAGGTTTTATTTGTTTAGGTTTATTTTATTATTATTTTATTTAATTTAGGTTTAGGTTTTAGGTTTATTTTAGGTTTTATTTATTTTAGTTTTTAGGTTTTATTTTATTTATTTAAGTTTTTTATTTTTTATTAAGGTTTTATTTAGTTTATTTTATTTATTTTATTTATTTAATTTTATTTTAAGTTTAGTTTTATTATTTTTATTAGTTTATTTTATTTATTTTATTTTTATTAATTATTTAGTTTTTTTATTTTATTTTATTTTATTTTAGGTTTAGGTTTTATTTTATTTATTATTATTTTAGGTTTAGTTTTTTTAGGGTTTATTTTAGGGTAGGTTTAGGTTTAGGTTTAGTGGTTAGGGTAGTGAGTGTAGGGGGGTTAGGGTTTAGGGTTTATTCATTTAGGTTTAGGGAGGTTTTAGGGTTTAGGGTTTATGGTTAGTTTGGTTTAGTGTTTTAGGGTTTAGGATTTAGGGTTTAAGGTTTAGGGTTAAGGTTTAAGTTTAGGGTTTAGTGTTTAGGGTTTAGGGTTTAGGGTTTTTTAGGGTTTAGTGTTTAGGTTTGTAGGTTTAGGGTTGTAGGTTTTGGGTTAGTTTTAGGGTTTTTTTTATAGAGAAATTAGGGAAATTTTATTACCACAAAGAAAAGGTATAAAGTCCTCAGAGGGGGAAAATCTCTAAACTAATGCTCAAAGAGCTACAAAGGGTCCTAAGAGATAAGCCCCTAATACAATAGTTAAGAAAGCAAGCTAAGAAAAAAAGTAACAAAGATCCACAAGAAAAAATCCCATGAAATTAGCAGCAAACTTCCTCTACTCCCTTTGAAATCATCATAATCTAGCAGCAATAGTCTCCCAACCGGTACTAGAGATCTGCAACATGCTTTTAAAGGTATGAGTACAGAAAATGAATTACTTAATCAAGCATAAAGAGTAAGAGCAGATAGAAATAATAAGATAAAGAAAAGGCTCAGGCTCAATTATAATTGTCTCAAGGAGCAGCACCATATGTAAGCATCCAAACTTCAAGTGAAGGTTACAATTATAGCACTTACCCAAAAAGAAGGAGTGGGAAATATCAAGGCCATTAGATACCTTTTGTAGCACCTTATTTAATGATGAACATCACATGAACCTCGCATAAAACTTCAAACAGAAATATAACCTCCAAACACCCAAAGACTCAGATATTAAGCTCAAGTATAATAGATAAGGAGGTAAACAATGGGATATCATTAGACAGGAAGCCACCAAAGCCACCACCAAGAATTGCTAACATACTAGGGAAAACCTCAAAATATGGGAAAAGTAAAGAAAGAGACCAAACAAAGGAAAAAGGAAGCACATAGTTGATAAGGTCATCCATTAAAAGAACATGCAAAGATCCAGAAGCAATAATACCCAGAGTAATAATAAGACTAACGGTAAGAATGTTAGGTAGTAAGGCAGCCATCAAAATAGGAAAGGGGAGAGGTTCATCCACAGCCCAGAATTGAAAATCCCAACATGTAGGAACCAAGAGAGAAGAATGGGAAAGTAAGCTACAATTTCTAAACATAGACTTGAAAAGATCAGGAAAATTATAACCAAGTAAATACTCTTTTAACCAACCCAACCAGCTAGAGCAACCAATCCAAGCAACCAACAAGGCATGCCACCCTACAAGCCACCAAGACAGCCAAGGATTCAAATCATTAAACTTTGAGCCATTAGTATGAAAGATAGAAGTAGTCATCCAGTCACAAACATCAAAAATATCCCAAGGGAAAGCCATAGGCAGCAGCCACCAATGTCAATCCAAGGAAAGGAGAATCCAATTCAAACAAACAATGACAAACTAAAGGCAGAAAAAGAAAAAGCCCTTTAGGATAAAAAATCAATCCAACAAATAGAGTCAATAGAAAAAATGAAACCAAATAGAGTCATCATCACCCAAGTCCAAAAAAAATCTGACTAGTAGTTTTCAGCCTTCCAATAAAATGCAAATAAAAAAACAAAACCGATGTGAGGCGACCCAATATTCAGAAGATATAACAATCCAGTAGCATCCAACCTCACACTCATCCTGAACAACAATAAAGTAAGGGTAAGTAGCTACAGGAAAATAGTTCTCCAAGCAACAACAAAAAAACAAAGAGCCCTCAAGGCCACACAACGCCTCTTAGCAGCAGGAGCTAAATCCACAAAAACACAGCTGTCAACAACACCTTCCGATGAGCAAGCCCCAACCAAGAAACCCACACCCCAAACAACACAAGTAAAATCCAAGATGATAAGAGTAGGTGAGAAGGGTGAGACTCATGATAGAAAGGACCACCAAAAACACGAGGAAAAGCCATACTAATCACAATAATAGTGACAACCACCATGAGGAAGGTAACAAATCTAGCATGAGCAACAACAACCAACCATAAATTTCAAAATAAACAAACTGGAATGCAGAGAGATCCAACAAATAAAGAGAACCACACAAACCAAAAGACAAGCAAAACTCATTAGCCTCCACCTGCAGCAAACAACTCTATTAAGGTGGGAGAGAAGACAAACTAGAAAACAAACAGTATAGAAAAAACCCAATAAATGGAAAGACAACCCCAACCCATCCAAAGAATTGGAAGAACTCAAACTGGAGATTAAAAATAAATTTAGGTGAAGAAAAAACTCAAGACCAAATTAGCAAAGGAGAAAATCAGTACTAATCAAAAACACCAACAAGGAAAAACCTAAAGCCCCAAAGGAGGAACGAAGAGCTAAAAGCTCATAAGATAAGGCAATCCAGTTTTATCTAGATTCATAAGATCCCTTAAAAGAAAAGGTATGTCATCATTAGAAAACATTTGTAAATAAGAAGACTTGGCCCCAATTAAGAAAGACAAGAGTTGTCTTCCCTATAAATATGAGAAATTTGAAAATCTATGTTAACAAGAAGCCTCCTAGTATGATTAAGTAAATAATACACTTCAGCATTACCATGAGCATCAGATTTGAGTAATCTAAAAGAAGGAGAGCATCCACTTCAAACCAAATCTTATGAAAACCTTGTTGTAAACAAATGGAATTGCCATGATGAATGCCTTTAAGTTCAGCAAATAAAATAGAACAAGGCTCTAAAGGGGCAACAAAAGTAGAGATAACCTTGCCACTATGATCTCTCAAAATCCCACCACAGCCATAGTAACCATTAGAAACCGAGCCATCAGTGTTAACTTTAATGTAATGATAATTAGGTTTAATCCAATATATAATTTTCTGGGTAGGAGAGACATTACAAGGAGGAAGGTTAATCCCAAATTTCAAAGCCACGGACTTGTACCCTTTAAAATTGGAGTGAGTAAGAAGATTGGCTTTGAAAAGAGACAAAATTTTATTTTGGATCTAGCAATGATAATGATTATAATTCATAGAATATTATGATGCTTTGCATCATATCCATCCAAATATACCAAAGAATAGTAATAGCTAAAACAATTTTAACATGACCCTTCAAGTATGAGAGAAACATGCTTCAAGGAGTTGCATAATAGAAAATGAACCATTAAAATGGAAAGTACTAAAAATATTATCATACCAATTTAACATTCTAGCAGCAATAGGGCCATTCATAAAAACATGATCCACACTTTCAATGTGATAACAACAGTGACATTTAGAGGGGAGATGGAAACTTTTTTCAAAAGAGTAGCATCCACATGGATATAATGCTTCAAAATGCACCAAGTTAAAGCTGACAATGAAGTAGGGACATTAATAGATTTTAGTAAACACTAAGGACTCTTGATATTTAAATCGATAAAATGGCAAACATCCTTAAAACAAAATCTCTAAGAAGAATTTTTGAAAAGAATTTGGTCGGGTTCATTAGGGAAAGGACAAATTTTAAGGATTTTGTCAATGATCACATTAGGAACAAGGTTAGTCAATTGAGCCACATCCCACTTATTATTAATAAATAACTGATGAATCTTAAGCACTACAATGGATTGAGTATTGAGAAGGGAATCAATAGATTCCTGCCCAAGCCAATTATCTTGCCCAAAGAATGAGGAACCAAAATTGATACCCCAAGAAATTAAATTCTCAGCATTCCATTTGATACTACAAAGTCTTCTCCACATAAGAGAAATCCCAAATTTGAAAGCACAAATGAGGGGATGTTCACGACAATATTTAGCATGCATAAACTTTGACCAATAACTATGTCTATTTATATAGTTCCACCACATTTTATAGGAAAAATAGTTAATAGAATTCTCTAATGTTTTGTAACCCAAGCCACCTTCATTATTAGTACACAAATAGCCAACTAGCCCAATGTAATATTTTGATAGATGAATTAGAACACTAAAATTTTTATTAAAACTCTATTTATCCTTTTAATAATAACGTAGGAACAATAGTAGATAAGAGATATAGAGAGAAAAAGGGTACTTTTGATCAAGATAACTCTAGCACCAAAGGAAAGTAAATGAAATTCCCAAGAGGAGATTTTCTTATTTATTTTCTAAATAACTTCATCAAATAAAGAAATTCTTTTCATGCCTCTATATAAGGGAGTCCCCAGATACTCGATAGGGAGATTTTGATGAGAAAAACTCATAATATTCTTGATAACATTGATCTTAGATAAGGAGATAGAAGAGCTAGTAATAAAACAACTTTTATCAGTATTGATATTCAAGCCACTCTCCCTACCAAATGAGTTAAGAACTTACATAATTTTTTAATATAAAGAGTGGAAGCATTGCAAAATATAATGAAATCATCAACAAAACTAAGGTGTGAAATGGGAAACCCACTAATGGTTTTGTAGTACATGTTAGGCATTCTACTAAACATATGCTCAATAAATATAGAAATATATTCCATAACAATAATGAAGAGGGCAAGAGAAAGAGTTTCCCCTTGCCTTTGCCCATGAGAAGAAGGGAAAAATCATATACTTCACCATTAAGAAGCATAGAAAACCAAGAATTCTCAATCCCATTCTTAATTATAGAAATAAATTGATTAGATAACCCAAATAAAGCTAAAATTTTATATAGGAAAGCCCAACCAATATTATCATAAGCTTTGAAAATGTCAAGCTTAAAAGCGTTTCCACAAAGTTTGGCATTTAACATGGATCATCTCTTGGCTAAAAAAAAAACATAGAAATGGATCTCCTTTAACAAAATGGTTTGATTGGGGAGATAATTTTAGGAAGCAAGATACTCAATCTTTTAGCCAAAATCTTAGAGATAAGTTTACTAAAAAAGAGCAAAGGTTAATCGACCTAAAATCACTCAACTTTAGGATTTTTTTTTATGAATTAAAATCATGAAGGTGCTAGCAAAATATTTGGGAAGGATACTACCATTAATAAAATCAAGAATAGCTTTAATCAAGTCCTCTTTAATGATAATCCAACATTTTGAAAAAAAGGGTAGTATAACCATCGGACCATCCAGGAGTCTTTATTCATACTGCAAAAAAATTTCCAATTTAGGTAAGGAAGAAAGCATATTGTTATCATCATCAAAATAATATTAGGAATAACTTTGCCAAGAAATATCATCATAAGCAATATTTTTATTCAAGCTCTTTATAAAAGAAATAGAGTCAAGAAGCTCCTTTTATCCAACACCAAACTCCATCATTAATTTTAATTTTATGAATGTGATTTATAGCTTTTTCTTAACCATGGCATGAAAATATTTAGTATTTGATCACCATGAGATCCATTTCATATAAGCTTTTGTCATGAATAGGTCTCCTCCATGCCTTGGAAGCATGTTAACCTATCTTTAGCCAACATATGAATTTTAGAAGGATCATTAATAACATCATCTTCCAAAATGATTACCTCATTCTTCATTTTATTAATATTGACAAAAAGGTTCTTGAAATAATGTTTATTCCACCAAGTAAGGCATTCTTTAAGTCTTTTAATTTGAACCACAATCTCCTCATCCCAAAACATAGTCATCATGATGGAGAGGTTCACGTACAGCAACAACATCCAAAATCTATCATTCATCACCACATATTTTGGAAGCAAAAAGGATATGGGAGGAGAATCTATTAGCAATAATAAAATAAGCAAGGGAGAATGGGTTCTAAGTGCTCCACGTACTAGGGAAAAGATTAATCCACAGTTGATTAAAAAGAACCCTATTGAGCCTTTGCTAGAGTCAATAATTATTCCATGCAAATTGAGACCCACTAAAGCCAATGTCAATAAGATGATAATCAAGGATCATGTTATTAAAATCTTCCATAGAAAATAAGTTTGGAGCATTACCACCAACCCATTCAGAGGAAGAAAAGATAGTATTAAAGTCTCCACCCACAAACCAAGGTGCATCAATAGAAGAAGAAAAGCTAATAAGATTTTCCCAAAGAATTCATCTATCACTTCCATTACAAGAAGCATAAACAAATGAATCAAAATAAAACAAGTTATCATAAGTAATATTAACATTCATAACTTGAGATAAATCATCCAAAACCTGTAGAACATAGGGTCTATTTCAAAAAATCCAAATTTTATTGCTCAAAAAAAAATTTCCAAAGCCAATCATTCTAGTAACAAAAGAAATGTTAGAAGGAAGAATAAAGGGTTCCAAGATAGCCAAGAAGGAAATGTTATGAGCACAAACTAAGTTTCTAATTATATTTCTAACAGAGAGGGTACCAATCCCTCTCACATTCCAAATTAAGAAAGAAACCATTTATTTTTGGGTAGAAGAGCCAGATCTAGTAACTCTGGAAAAATTAGGAAATTTAGTTTTATGAGTGTTAATTTTCTTCCTAAAAATTATTTGAAATTTATTTGTCATATCCACAACATCACCATTCGATAGAGATTATTGAGGGATATTTTTGGAATAAGGTTGCAAATTTAAAACATCATTGCAAGCCACTTCACCTTCTTCCAAATCATTATTATGTTGAAGTATCAGAATAAAAATAAGTTCAACATTAAATGAAGAAGCAATAGAAGGATTAGAGCCATTTAAAGCAGAAGTGCCTAAGTCAGGATAAGAAACTTTATCATTAGTTTGCTCACCATTCAAGCCTTTATCAAGGATCACATTTTATTCAATTAAAGGTGGTAAATAAGCAAGAATGGAATCGTTTGAGATAGAATCATCAACCATAAGTTTCAAAAACATATTATTATCCATATTATTACCAATATCATGGGGATTCAACAGTATATGCCCATTAAAAGGTAATGCATCTTTATTAACATGACTGACATCCAAAAGTTGATCAAGCTTAAGAACTGCAGCATTATCCAAAGGAGCATTGGGAGGATCAAGTCCCTCGACAGGTAAAGAATTTCCCATAGGACAACTTTCTATGGTTTAACCGAGGGCACCTTAAGATTGGGATCCAAATTATTATGAAGGGTTTCTTAAGGTGAGGGTGGACCACAAAGCAATCCGAAACTCCATGGCCATGAATTTTGCAATGGAAATAAAAAAAATAGGAAAATTCTCAAAATCCACTTTCTACAAATAACCATATTTCTATGATCCTAGCCAAATTTCCTTTGGAAATTTTTTAGTTATATCCAACTCGATTAGAATTCGAGCAATAGATAGTCGGGTATTAGATGTAGTTTCCTGATCAACTTGAAGAGGATGATTGAACAGCGCACCCACAACAAAAAGAATTTATGATTAATGAAATGGACACGTAAATTGGGAAGAGAGATCCAAACTAGACCAATAGGAGATTCCTCCTTAATATCAAAAGGAGCATCCATTTCAACAATCACATAATTGAAAACAAAATACTAGCATCAAGAAAAATCATGAGAGTAATTTAAGTTGTTGGAATCAATATATGATGGAATCGATCAATTTGAAAAAAATTGCGAGAGTTTCAAGCTATGGAAAAAGATTGAATATTCTCCAAAGTAGGACAACACAGCAAATTTACCCACCAACGTGAATTCAAAGGTCTTTGAAAGCCTTTCCACAACCAAATCAAAACACATTATCGTGGGTACACCATGAAAGGAAGTTAGGATAAGCTCGAGAGACTCACCAGCATAATTGGCCTTATCTGCATGAACATCCTCCAATGATTTTGATGTCAACGATGGATTTAAGATAGAAATCCCCAAAGAACTAGAAACCTTGGGTGCAAAACAGGATTTCCACAGGAAAGCGAAAACACACCATGATCAATAGCAGGTGATAAGAGGAGCCGAAAGCCGAGCAAAACTACCGAACTGGAGTCACTAGCCAAAATGTCCATAATGAAAGCCATAGAGGGGACACGCATCCATAGGGGAAATAAAATTTGCTAGAGTAGTAAAGAATGGAGGAGAGAGAAGCAGCTCAAATGAATGGGTTTAGGGTTTAGGGTTAGTTTTAGGGTTTAGGGTTTAGGGTTTAGGATTTAGGTTTTAAGGTTTAAGGTTTATGAATTTTTTTTAAATTAAGTAAACTGATAGGTTTAGGTTTATTTAGTTTAATTTTAATCTATTTTATTTTATTATATTTTTTATTTTTATATATGTTTATTTTTAATTTTTTATAATTTAGTTTATATATTATAGGAATATTTATTTTAGTTTATTTTTTAGGTTTAGGTTTAGGTTTATGTTTATTTTTATTTTATTTTTTAGGTTTAGATTTATTGTTTATTTTTTGATTTAGGATTAGGTTTCTATTTTATTTTATTTTTTGGTTTAGGTTGTAGGTTTTTATTTTAGGTTTACTTTTAGGATTTATTTTTTAGTTTAGGTTTAGGTTTATTTTAGTTTATTTTATTTTATTTAGTTTAGGGTTTAGGTTTAGGTTTAGTTTTATTTATTTTAATTTAGTTTATTTTAGTTTAGGTTTAGGTTTATTTTATTTTGTTTATTTTAGGTTTAGATTTTTTAGTTTAGGTTTAGGTTTTATTTTTTTATTCATTTTAGGTTTAGGTTTTTTTTAGTTTTCATTTTATTTTAGGTATATTTTATTCTTATTTTACATTTAGTTTTTATTTTATTTAGGTTTTTAATTTTTAGGTTCATTTTATTTTTTTAGTTTAGTTTAGGTTTTTATTTACTTTTGTTTAGTTTAGTTTTTATTTTATTTTTAGGTTTATGTTTAGGTTTCGATTTATGTTTAGGTTTAAGTTTAGGTTTTAATTTTATTTTATTTTATTATATTTTTTTAGGCTTAGGTCTTTTATTTATTTTTATTTAGGTTTTATTTAGTATACATTTAGGTTTTTATGTTCTTAGGGTTTAGGGTTTAGGTTTTTTTTTGAAACCCCATATAGGGGGAATTTTATTTCCATAAAAAGAGTGTTACAAGATCCTTAAGAGGGGATAAACTCCAAAACTACTGCTCAAAGAGCTATAATCAGCCTAGAGAGTAAATCCCCTATCTAAGTACATCCAAAAGCAAAATAAAAAAGAAATAAAAGAGAAAATGAAAGAAAAAGATGCAAAATGATTAACACAGAGAAGCTAATGGATAGATCTGGCCAAAGCTCATCAGGATGAGAGAATGCATGCCACTAGGGAGCAAACCTGCAAGAGAATGAGAAAAATGCATCTACATATGTACAAAAGATAAAAATTAGCAGAGTAATACAAACAAAGTGGAAGGTAAAAAAGCATAAAATGAGAAAAATTATAGAGAAGTGTGTGAGAGAAGGCTCTTCACATACCAAATTGGGGGTAGATATGAGCATCCAAACTTGGAAAGGGTTACATCACAAGAGCTACTACCAAACCAAAAGGAGTGAAATCATCACAACCATAGCCTACAAACTGTGGGAAGATAGTAGCCATTTGTTGAAAGTCTTATGAGCCTTAGTACCTGCAAACCTAAACAAAGCCATATACACTATAGAAAAGGAGACAGTAAAGAGCAGAATGGGGATAAGTATCACCATTATAGTCACCATAGCATGAGAATCCCTACCCATATAAAAATGAACCATCTTGGCCACATCCACCTTATTAATACCAGATCCAAGAGTAAAATTAAGCCAGCAGGAAAACCCACCACAAGTAAATAAAAAAGGCCAAGGAAGATAGATAATAGACAATATGAAAAGCCATGAAATCGGATATCTATAGGGTTTAGTGGTGGGTTTTGTGGGTTTAGGTTTAGGGGTTTAGGGTAGGGTTTTAGGGTTTTAGGGTTTAGGGTTTAGATTAGGGTTTAGGGTTTAGGGTTTAGGGTTTAGGGTTTAGGGTTTAGGGTTGTAGCTTTAGGGTGTAGGGTTAGGGTTTTTTTATTTTAATTTTTAAAAATTAAGTAAACTGGCAGGTTTAAGTTTATTTAATTTATAATTTTATTTTAGTTTATTTTATTTTTTATTTTTATTTAAGTATTTTTATTTTTATTTAGTTTAGTTTATTTATTTTATATTTATTTATTTTAGTTTAGGTTTTTATTTATTTTTAGTTTATTTTATTTTATTTTTATTTTATTTAGTTTAGATTATTTGTTTTAGGTTTATTTATTTTAGTTTAAGTTTTATTTTAGTTTATTTTTTTTTTTTAGGTTTATTTTTTTAATTTAATTTAATTTTATTTTATTTTAGGTTTGTGTTTATTTTTTTATTTTTAGGTTTAGGTTTTTATTTTATTTTAGGATTAGGTTTAGGTTTTATTTTGGGTATTTATTTTAGGTTTATTTAGTATAGGTTTAGTTTAGGATTAGTTTATTTTAGGTTTAGTTTATTTTTAGGTTTATTTTTATTTTTATTTTAGTTTATTTTAGTTTAGGTTTAGGTTTATCTTATTTATTTTAGGTTTAGCATTTTTTTTTGTTTATTTAGGTTTATTTTTTATTTATTTAGGTTTTATTTTGCTTTATTTTTAAATTTTAGGTTTTTTAGTTTAGTTTTATTTTATTTATAAGTTTTATTTTATTTAGGTTTAGTTTTATTTTATTTTTTATTTTAGTTTTATGTTTTTATTTTTTATAAAGCTTTTATATTTATTTTATTTTAGGTTTTAGGTTTAAATATTTAGGGTTTGGTAGGGTTAATTTTATAGGGAGTTAGGTTTAAGGTTTAGAGGTTTAGTGGAAGAGGTTTAGGTGGTTTATGGTAAGATTTAGTGATAGTGGTAAGAGAGGTTTAGGGAGGTTTGGGTTTAATTTAGGGTTAGGAGGAGGAGTGATTTTAGGAGGGAAAGGTTTAGAGTTTAGGGTTTATTTTTTTAGGTTTATGGTTTAGGTTTAGAGTTTAGGTTTAGGAGTTTATGGTTTAGGGTTTATTAGGTTTATTTTGGTTTGGTTTTGGGTTTATATTTTAAGGTTTAGTTTAGGTTTAGGGTTTAGGGTTTTAGGGTTTAGAGTGTAGGGTTTTGGGTTGTTGGTTTAGGGTTTTGGGTTTAGGGTTAGGGTTTTTTTAAATTAAAGCTAGTTTAATTTTATTTAGTTTATTTAGTTTATTTTATTTTTTATTTACTTTTATTTTATTTCATTTAGTTTATTTATTTTAGGTTTATTTTTTAGTTTTAGGTTTCTTTATTTTAGTTATTTTTTTATTTTTTTAGTTTAGTTTTTTTATTATTTTTGTGCCTATTTTATTTTATTTCAGGTTTAGTTTAGGTTTATTTTATTTTAGATTTAGGTTTAGGTTTTTATTTCAATTTTTAGGCTTATTTTATTTTAGGTTTCCAGTTATTTTCATTTTATTTTATTATTTACTTTAGGTTTAAGTTTGTGGCTTAATTTTATTTGGGGCCATTACAACAATGCAACCGAAGTTTATTTAGTTTAGGTTTAGGTTTATTTTATTTTGATTTTGTTTTTTAGTTTAAATTTTATTTATTTTAGTTTAGGTTTTATTTTATTTTTATTTTGGGTTTAGATTTTCTTTTTAGTTTAGGGTTTAGGTTTTATTTTTTATTTATTTTTACATTTTATTTTTAGGTTTATTTTTTTATTTTTCTTTTTATTTAGTTTTTATTTTAGGTTTATTATATTTTTATTTTACATTTATTTTTAATTTTATTTAGATATTTTATTCTTAGGTTTATTTTATTTTTTAGTTTAGTTTAAGTTTTTATTTAATTTATTTTAATTTAATTTATTTTATTTTATTTTATTTTCAATTTTAGGTTTAGTTTAGGTTTTATTTTATTTTATTTTAAATTTATTTAGGTTTTAGTTTTAAATTTATTTTATTTTAGATTTATTTTAAGTGGGTTTTAGGGTTTAGGGTTTTAGGGTTTAGGGTTAGGGTTTAGGCTTTAGGGTTTAGGGTTTTAGGGTTTAGGGTTTTAGGGTTTTAGAGTTTAAGGTTAATTTTAAGGTTTAAGGTTTAGGATTTAGAGTTAAAGTTTTTATTTATTTATTTTTGTTTTTTTTTTTGCTTTTTATAAATTAAGTAAATTACTAGGCTTATGTTTATTTAGTTTATTTATTTATTTTAGTCTTTTATATTTTTATTTTAATTTAGGTTTATTTTTATTTTTTATTTAGTTTAATTTCTTTATTTTAGGTTTATTTATTTTATTTTAAGTTTTATTTTAGTTTATATTTTATTTTTAGGTTTAAGTTTTTATTTATTAATTTAGGTTTACAAGGATTTATTTAGGTTTAGGTTTATAGTTATTTAGTTTATATTTATTAGTTTAGATTAGGTTTTGGTTTAGGTTTATGTTTAAGTTTATTTATTTTATTTTGTTTATTTTAGTTTAGGTTTATGTTTATTTTATTTTGTTTATTTTATTTTAGTAGTTTTATAGTTTAGGTTTATTTTATTTATTTTTTAGGTTTTATTTTTAGGGATATTATTTAGGTTAAGGTTTTTATTTAGTTTTTATTATATTTTATTTTAGGTTTATTTTATGTTTAGTTTTTATTTTAGTTAGGTTTTTTATTGTTAAGTTTAGTTTATTTTATTTAGTATTATTTTAAATTTTAGTTTTATTTATTTTACTTTATTTTTAGGTTTAGGTTTAGGTTTAGTTTAGGTTTTATTTTATTTAGGTTTAGTTTATTTATTTATTTTATTTAGATTTTATTAAGTACATTTAGGTTTAGTTTATAGTGTTTTAGGATTTAGGGTTTTGGGTTTAGGGTAGTTTAGAGAGGTTTAGTTTTGGGTTTAGGGTTATTTTAGTGTTTTAGGCTTTAGGGCTTAGGGTTTAGAGGGTTTAGGGTTTAGGGTTTAGGGTTAGCTTTTGGGGTTAGTTTAGGTTTAGGGTTTATGCTTTAGAATTTAGTTTTAGCTTTATTTTTAGGGTTTAGGGAGAGGGAGGGTAGGGTTTGGGGGTTTAGGGATTTAGGGTAGTTAGTTTTAGGGTTAGGTTTAGGGTTTAGGGTTTAGGGTTTATGGTTTAGGGTTTAGGATTTGTTTAGTGTTTTAGGTTTAGGGTTTAGGGTTTGGGCTTTAGTGTTGGCTTAATGAGCCTCATGTTCAATCCGATCAATTTTGATGATAACAAACGAATGCTTGGATGTTCTAATGAATGTTTTTATGTGTTTTAGATATATCAATTGCTAATTACATATCCAATACATCTCATAATAAGTTTGAGGAAATTACAAGAGTAGAAGAATGAAAGATAGATCAAATTGGATAATGTGAAGCTCAAAATATAATATTTTAGGTTATATGCATTTATTCATTGGCATGAATCAATTTGCTCACAACTTAACATGTTATTTTAATGAGATTAATTTATATAAATCTCTATCTAATTAACATTCAATTATATGTTTCATACATAACATTTGAATTGTCAAAATAATAAATGATAATGACTATTAAGTGTAATTATTTTATTTACTTAATATAATTAAATATTTTAATTTAATTTGATGGTTATATGATAACTAACATATGTATGATTATATATAAATTATATCATAATATTTAAATGTCACATGTCAAAATTAACAAAAATATATGAAATTTTGTATTTTAGCCAAAGTCATTTTATAATCAAGGACTTTATATCTGATTTCATCCAATGGATTCCTTGGATTTTCTCCTTTAATTTGATAGGTCACATGACCCACGTTTAATTAAAATTGAATTTATTATGACTTTTCAAACATTAGCTAGTTTTAATAATGAATGCATGTTACATGCTCTGAATATATTAAGAGCTATATTTGATTATTTATTACTTGCCCATGTGAATAATTTTTGCTTAAATTTAATATTTATTTAATATAAATTATATTTTTATTGAATATTAAATTATTAGATGATAACATGATGTTAGAATAATATATTTGTTTAAAAATAATTCAAAATGACCTTCTTGCCTATAATTAGCCCTCATTCTCTTCATGAAAGTATTCCTCATTCAAAATTCAAAATCCTCCAAAAATCTAAGAGAAAATTTCTTAGATTTTCCTTCCAAGTGTTCTCCAAATATTGCAAGATCAAATCCTTGGTTTGGAAGCTTCAACATCTTCAACTAAGCTTTCTCAAATTACTTGAGTTTGTTTTCTTGATCTTAATCCTTTTAGTTGTTCATGCTATTTTCACCATCTATTTATTCTTTCCAATTTATACTTTTGGTGATTAGTCTTTGGACACATTTTCAAAAGTTTCTCAATCATTTTGTGAACTCTTGTAGATCTATTTCTTACTTTTAAATTTTAAATTTTTTTTTATTTTTTTGAAATTTTTATTTTGAAGATTATTTATTTTAGAAGTATATTTATTTTAATTAAATTATTGAAATTATTTTATATAGATCTTTTTTAATTAAAAAATGATCATCTATCAAGATTAAGAATTAATTAAAGAATCTTTTTTGGTTAAAATAAAATAAATTATTCCTTGCTGAAATTTATTTTATTATGCAAAAGATTATTATGAATTTATTTTGAATCATTTTTATATTAGTCTACAAATTGTAATAACATAAACATCTTAGTAAGATCACTTTAAGATATTTATTTTATTATTTCTTATCAATATTAAGTGAGCATTTTATCTTGCCAAATTTTTAAGTTGTGAAGTGATCATTTATAAGTTGTGAGATCATTTTTTTAATTGGATAGCTTGGTATATTTGTGAGAGATTTATTTTATCAAAATTTGTTATTTTGTATTTTTCTTTTGTGTCAGTAAAATTTATATTGGGGTTGTACTCACCTTTGTAGAGAGTACATATATTGTAGGGTTGTACTCGTCCAATGAGAGTACTATTTGTAAGCTATTTTTGTATTTAGTGGATTCGGTGGTGGCTAAGCGTGGATGTAGTGATTTTGGGTTTGTCCACGAAAAAAAAGCCTATTGTCTCTCTTTATTATTTTTATTTTTGCATTAAGAATTATATCTTGTCATTATAAAATCAAAATTATTTCTAAAAAATTAAGATTTAAGTTTTAAAATTTTATCACCCCCAACTCTTCAAGTGCTATAGTGAAAAGGTTAGGTTTAGGGTTTATGATTTAGGGTTAATTTTAGGGTTTAGGTTCTTTTTTTCTAAATTAAGTAAATATAGGTTTAGTTTATTTTATTTTATTTTTATTTAGGTTTATCTATTTATTTATTTTTTATTTATTTTAGTTTAGGTTTTAATTTTAGTTTATTTTTATGTTTAGGTTTAGGTTTATGTTTATTTTTAGTTTATTTTATTTTTATTTTATTTTTTAGGTTTAGGTTTATTTTTTATTTTTAGGCTTATGTTTAGTTTTTATATTATTTTTTAGGTTTATGTTTTAGTTATTTAATTTATTTTTATTTTAGTTTAGTTTAGGTTTATTTTAGTTTATTTTATTTAGTTTATGGTTTATTTAGGTTTAGGTTTTATTTATTTAGTTTATTTTATTAGGTTTATTTATTTTATTTTATTTTTTATTAGTTTAGGGTTTAGGTTTTAATTTTCATATTTGGATTTTTTATTTGGTTTATTTATTTATTTTATAAGTTTATTTTATTTTATTTTCATTTAGGTTTCATTTTTTTATTTTTAGGTTTATAATTTTAGTTTAGGTTTTATTTATTTTATTTTTTAGTTTTGATTAGGTTTAGGTTTAGGTTATAATTTAGAATTTTATTTTATTTTATTTAGGTTTTTTTATTTATTTTTTATTTAATTAGGTTTAGGTTTTAAGTTTTAGGTTTAGGTGGGATATAGGTGGGGGGAGGGTGGTGGGGATAGGATTTGGTATAGGGAGGGTTTAGGGTTTAGGTTTGGGTCTTGGGGTTTAGGTTTTAGGGTTTAGGGTTTTAGGGTTTAGATTTTGGATTGGTAGGGATTAGGTTTAGGTTTAGGGTAGGTTTAGGTTTTAGGGTTTAGGATTTTAGGTTTAAGGTTTTCTTAAAAAAAATTAAGTAAATCGGTAGGTTTAGGTTTATTTAGTATATTTAGTTTACTTTTTATTTATTTTATTTTACTTTATTTTTTATTTTTATTTAGTCTAGTTGATTTATTTTAGATTAATGTTTTATAGTTTTGATTTTTAATTTTAGTTTATTTTTTAGGTTTATCCATAGGCTTAGGTTTATTTTTTAGTTAAGTTTTATTTTTATTTTAATTTTTAGGTGTAGGTTTTTTTTTAGGTTTAAAATTTTATTTTATTTTCTTAAGTTTTTGATTTTTATTTTAGGTTTATTTTTAGGTTTTATATTTTAGTTAGATTTAGGTTTAGTTTATTATAGGTTTTGGTTTAGTTTTTTTTATTCTAGTTTAGTTTATTTTAGTTAGGTTTATTTTATTTTATTTTAGGTTTAGTTTTAGGTTTAATTTTAGTTTATTTATTTTAGGTTTATGTTAATTTTTATTAGTTTTTATTTTATTTTATTTTAGGTTTATTTTATTTTTATTTTAGGTTTAGTTTTTATTTATTTAGGTTTTAATATATTAATTTCGTTTAGGTTATTATTTATTTTATTTTACTTTAGTTTTGATTTTTTTTATTTTAATTTTATTTTAGGTTTAGGTTTAGGTTTAAGTTTGAGTTTATGTTTTTATTTTATTTTATTTTGGTTTAGATTTTATTTATTTATTTTATTATTAGGTATTATTTAATTTAGGTTTAGGTTTTTAGCAATTTAGGGTTTATTATTTTAGTGTTTTGGGTGGGTTTAGGTTTAGGGTTTTAGAGTGGGAGGGTGGGGTGGGTTTAGAGATGATTTTGGGAGGTGGGATTTAGTTTAGGATTAGGTGGGTTTAGTTAAAAGTTTAATTTGGGTTTTGTTTAGTTTAGGTTGAGGATTTTTAGGGTTTAGGGTTAGTTTAGTTTTTAAGGTTTATGGTGTTAGGGTTTAGGGATTACGATTTAGTGGTGAGTTTAGTTTAGGTGGGTGGTGGTTAGGAGAGTGGTTAGGGGAGTTTATTGGTGGTTTTAAGTTTAAGGTTAGTTTAGGGTTTAGGAGTTAGTGGGTAAGTTTAGGATTTAGGGGTTTTTTTTCTTAAATTAAGTAAACCCATAAGTTTAGGTTTATTTAGTTTATTTTTTATTTATTTTAGTTTATTTTATTTTTAATTTTTATTTAGGTTTATTTTTTTATTTTTATTTAGTTTAGTTTATTTATTTTAGGTTTATTTCTTTTATTATTTTTTTGGTTTAGGTTTTTTATTTTAGTTTATTTTCTTGGTTTAGGTTTAGTTTATGTTTATCTTTAGTTTAGTTTTATTTTATTTTATTTTAGGTTTAGGTTTTATTTTTATTTTAGGTTTAGGTTTTAGGTTTTCATTTTAAGTTTATTTTGGTTTTATGTTTTTTAGTATAAGTTTATTTTTAGTATATTTTATTTTATTTAGTTTGGGGTATAGGTTTAGTTTATTATAGGTTTAGGTTTAGATTTTATTTATTTTACTTTAGTTTAGGTTTAGGATTATTTTATTTTGTTTATTTTAGGTTTAGGTTTTTTTTTTTAGTTTAGGGTTTATTATTTTATTTATTTTTAGGTTTATTTTATTTTTTATTTAGTTTTATGTTATTTTATTTTAGATTTTTTTATTTTTATTTTATGTTTAGTTTTACTTTAGGTTTTATTTTATGTTTATTTTATTTTCTTAGTTTAGTTTAAGTTTTATTTATTTTATTTACTTTAGTTTTATTTTTATTTTATTTTATTTGTAAGTTTAGGTTTAGGTTTAGGTTTTAGTTTAGGTTTTTATTTTTTTTTCATTTATAATTTTATTTAGGTTGAGGTTTTATTTATTTATTTTTTTAGGTTTTATTTAGTTTAGGTTTAGGTTTTTAAGTTTTTAGTGTCTATGGTTTATGGTTTAGGTTTAAGGGTTTAGGGTTTACGGTTTGGGGTTTAGGGTTTAGGGATATTGGTTTAAGGGTTTAGGGTTTAGTGTTTTAGGGTTTAGGGTTTAGGGTTTAGGGTTTAGGGTGGATTTAGGGAGGGTAGTTTTAGTAGTTTAGGGTGGCATGTTAGGGTTTTTTTTTTTTTAAATTAAGCAAACTGAGGTTTAGGTTTATTTAGTTTATTTTAATTTTAATTTTTTATTAGTTTAGTTTATATATTTTAGGTTTATTTATTTTAGTTTAGTTTTATAGTTTAATTTTGGTTTAGTTTTATTTTATTTTATTTTTTTAGGTTTAGGTTTATGTTTTTATTTTATTTTAGGTTCATGTTTAGGTTTTATTTTAGATTTATTTTTTTTATTTTAGTTAGGTTTAGGTTTATTTTAGTTTATTTCATTTTATTTGTTTAAGTTTAGGTTTAGGTTTGGTTTAGGTAGTTTAGGTGGTTTAGGGTAGTTTAGCTTTAGGGTTTATGGTTTAGGGTCTAGGTTAAAAGGGTTTAAGATTTAGGGATTAGGATTTTAGGGTTTAGGGTTTCGGGTTTAGGGTTTAGGGTTTAGGGTTTAGGGATTAGGGTATTATGGTTTAAAATTTAGGGTTTAAGGTTTAGGGTTTAGGGTTTAGGGTTTTTATGGTTTAGGGTTTAGGTTTTTTAGGTTTGTTTTTTATTTTTAATTTTGGTTTTAGGTTTTTAATTTATTTATTTAACTTTAGTTTTATGTTTTATTTTATGTTTATTTTTAGGGTTTATTTTAGTTTATTTTATTTTATTTAGTTTAGGTTTAGGTTTAGTTTATTTCAAAAGGGTTTATTTATTTTAGTTAGTTTATTTTAGTGTAGGTTTAGGTTTTTTTTTTTTTAGGTTTAGGTTTTTTTTTAGTTTAGGATTTATGATTTATTTTTATTTAATTTTATTTTATTTTATTTTTTTTTTTATTTTAAGTTTAGTTTTATTTTGTTAAAGTTTTATTTATTTTATTTTACTTTATTTTTATTTTTTATTTTTATTTTCCTTTTAGGTTTAGGTTTAAGTTTAAGTTTAGGTTTTAATTTATATTTTTATTTTATTTTGGTTTATATTTTTTATTTACTTTATTTTTAGGTTTAGGTTTATGTTTTTAGGGTTTAGGGTTTAGGGTTTAGGGTTTGGGGTTTATGGTTTAAGGTTTAGGGTTTTATTATTTTGGGTTTAGGATTTAAGGCTTAAGGTTTAGAAATTAGGGTTTTAAGGTTTAGGGTTTAATGTTTAGAGTTTTTGATTTTTTTTAATAGAGAACAAATTCAGATTCAACATTTCTTCTTTTATTTATTTAGTTTATTTTTTATTTATTTTAGTTTATCTTATTTTATATTTTTATTTATTTTTACTTTTTATTTTTATTTATGCTTATTTTTCATTTCTATTTATTTTAGTTTATTTATTATTAATTTATTTATTTTAGTTTGAGTTTTTTTATTTTAGTTTATTTTTAAGGTTTAGGTTTAGGTTTAGGTTTAGGTAGTTGAGTTTTATTTATATTTTATTTTTTAGGCTTAGGTTATATTTTTTTTTAAGGTTTAGGATTAGGTTTATATTTTATTTTTTTAGGTACAGGTTTTAGGTTTTAATTTTTGGTTTATTTTTAGGTTTTATTTTTTAGTTTAGGTTTAGAATTATTTTTAGTTTAGTTCAGTTTATTTTATTTATTTATTTATTTTAGGTTTAGGTTTTTTTTAGTTTAGGGTTTAGGTTTTATTTTCTATTTATTTTTAGGTTTAGGTTATTATTTAGTTTTTATTTTATTTTATTTTAGGTTAATTTTATTTTTATTTTATATTTTGTTTTTATTTTATTTAGGTTATTTATTCTTAGGTCTATTTTATTTTTTTAGGTTTGTTTAGGTTTTTATTTACTTTATTTTAGTTTATTTATTTATTTTTAGGTTTAGGTTTAGGTTTTAGTTAAGATTTTTATTTTATTTTATCTTTTATTTTAGTTAAGTTTAGGTTTTTATTTTATTTTATTTTAGGTTTTATTTAGTTTAGGTTTAAGTTTTTAGGTTAAGGTTTAGGTTTAGTGTTTAGGGTTATAGGGTTTAGCATTTAGGGTAGGGTTTAATTTGTTTAGTCAGGGTTTATGGTTTTAGTGTTTTTGTGGTTTAGGGTTACCATGGGTTTAGGTTAGTTTAGGGTTTAGGCTTTAGGATTTAGGGTTTTTATGGTTTAAAGTTTAGGGTTAGTTTAGGGTTTAGGGTTTTGGTTTAAGTAGGTTTAGTGGTTTAGTTTAAGGTATAGGGTTATTTAAGGTTTAGGTTTAGTATTTTAGTGTTTGTGGTTAGGGTTAGGGTTAAGGTTAGGGATGGTTAGGTTAGGTTGGGAAGATTTAGATTAGTTGTGGTTTAGGGTTTGTATTTAGGGAAGATTTAGAGAGTTTAGTGGAGTTTATGGTTTAAAGAGTTATTTTATTTATTTATTTTATTTTAAAATTAAGCAAAGGTAGGTTTAGGTTTATTTTGTTTATTTTTTATTAATTTTAATTTAATTTATTTTTTTATTTTGATTTAAGTTTATTTTATTTTATTTATTTATTTATTTATTTACGTTTATTTATTTTAGTTTAGGTTTTCATTTTAGTTTATTTTTTTAGGTTTAGGTTTAATTTTTAATTTAGTTTTATTTTTTATTTTATTTTTTTAGGTTTAAGTTTTATTTTATTTTTAAGTTTAGGTTTAAGTTTTTATTTTATTTTTTCTTAGGTTTAGGTTTTAAGTTTTTATTTTAGGTTTATTTTTAGGTTTAAATTTTTAGTTTAGGTTTAGGTTTAGTTTATTTTAGGTTTAGGTTTTATTGATTTTTAATTTAGTTTATTTTAGTGTAGGTTTAGGTTTATTTTATTTTTATTTTTGGTTTAGCTTTTTTTAGTTTAGGGTTTTGGTTTTATTTTTTATTCATTTTTAGGTTTTATTTTTATGTTTATTGTGGGTTTTATTTAGTTTTATTTTATTTTATTTTAGGTTTAGTTTTAATTTTATTTAAGTTTTGATTTTTTTAGTTTAGTTTATGTTTTTAGTTATCTTATTTTAGTTTAATTTTTATTTCTTATTTTATTTTGTTTTAGGTTTAGGTTTAGGTTTAAGTTTTATTTTATGTTTTTATTATATTTTGGTTTAGGTTGTTTATTTATTTTATTTTTAGGTTTCATTTATTTTAGGCTTAGCTTTTTAGGGTTTAAGTTTTAGGTTGTTTTTTGGATTTAGGGTTTAGGGTTTAGGGCTTAGGGTTTAAGCTTTTAGGGTTTAGGGTTTAGTGTTTAGGGTTTAGGTTTATAGGTTTTAGGTTTAGGTTTTTAGGATTCAAGTTTTGGTTTAGGGTTTAGGGTTTTGTTTTTTTTTATAGAGAAAAAATTTAGATTCAACCTTTCTTCTTTTCAATTTCATCAACCAAGTAACACACCAAGTTTTCTATGATATAAGCGATGATATAGATCAAAAAAATTCACGCATAAATCAAATCAAAAACCCTAGATAACAAGAATCATCTCTATTATAAAGTCTATTCCATAAGTAGTGATTGGATCTTCATTCTTCATTTTTCACCGCCCAATTTATCGACCTCTCGAATAGATCCACCATCATATCTCAATCTCCCCTCCGCCACCACCACCATGTAACCTCCGCCGCTCCTCCGCCCATAACCAACACACTAACCACCACCTCTATATTGACCAACACCTCATTCCCCACCACCATTGGGATGCCACCTTGCCTTTGTCTCCACCGGATCTAAATCGAGCACGGTTGATGTGATGTTCATGTCGTCAAGATTCTGCCCATTCTTAATGTAAAGGTTTTGGTTTTGGTTTATTTTTTAAATTTATTTAGTTACTTTAGGTTTAGGTTTAGGGTTTGGGGTTTAGGGTTTAGGGTTTAGGGCTTAGGGTTTAAGGTTTAGGTTTAGGTTTCGGGTTTAAGGGTTTAGGGTTTAGGGTTTAGTGGACTTTAGGGTTGGGTTTTTTAGGGATTATTTATTTTTTTTTAGGGTTTAGGGTTCTATTGTGGTTTAGGGTTGTAGCTTTAGGGTTTATGTTTATTTAGTTTATTTAATTTAATTTTTATTTATTTTAGCTTATTTTATTCTATATTTTATTTATGCTTATTTTTATTATTATTTATTTGTTTATTTATTTTAGGTTTATTTATTTTAGTTTAGGTTTTTATTTTAGTTTATTTTTTAGGTTTAAGTTTTAGGTTTTTATTTTAGGTTTATTTTAAAGGTTTCATTTTTTAGTTTATTTTATTTTATTAAGTTTAGGTTTAGGTTTTATTTATTTTAGTTTAATTTATTTTAGTTTAGGTTTAGGTTTTTTTTTTTTTGTTTTAGGTTTTGGTTTTATTTTTTTTTACTTTTAGGTTTTATTTTAAGGTTTATTTTTTAGGTTTAAGTTTTTATTTAATTTTTACTTTATTTTATTTTAGGTTTATTTTATCTTTAGTTTACATTTAGTTTTTCATTTTATTTAGGTTTTTTATTCTTAGGTTTATTTTATTTTTTTAGTTTAGTTTAGGTTTTTTATTTATTTTATTTTAACTTATTTTATTAGTTTATTTTACTTTATTTTTAGGTTTAAGTTTAGGTTTTAGTTTAAGTTTTTATTTTATTTAATTTTTTAATTTATGTAGGTTAGGTTTACTTATTTATTTCATTTTTAGGTTTAAGTTTAGAATTAGGTATTTTTTATTTATTTTATTTTTAGGTTTAATATATTTTAGGTTTAGGTTTTAGGTTTTAAGGTTTATGGTGGGTTTAGGGTTCACGATTTGGTTTAGGGTTTATAATTTAGGGTTAGGTTTAGGGTGGAGGACACAGGTGGGTGGAGTGGGTTTTTAGTTAGCTTAGAGGGGAGAGGCTTTAGTTTAGAAGTGGAGGTTTAGGTTTAGTATTTTAGTTTGGTTTTGGGTTTAGGTTTTAGGTTTAGGGTTTTAGAGTTTAGGGTTAGTTTTAGGGTTTAGGTTTTTTGAAAAAACAGAGTTACTTAGTAATTTAGTTTAGGTTTTATTTTATTTTATTTTAAGGTTATTATGTTTTTTTTTGTTTGGTTTTATTTTTTTATTTTATTTTTAGGTTTAGGTATTAATTTTTTATTTTAGGTAAGGTTTATTTTATCTTAGGTTTAAGGTTTTATTTTAGGTTTATTTTAGGTTTATTTAGGTTTAAGTTTATTTTATTTTATTTTATTTAGTTTAGGGTTTAAGTTTAGTTTATTTTAGGTTTAGGTTTAGGTTTTATTTAATTTATTTATTTATTTTAGTTTAGGTTTATGTTTATTATATTTTGTTTATTATAGGTTTAAGTTTTTTTAGTTTAGGGTTTAGTTTTTATTTATTTTTAGTTTTTAATTTTTGGTTTATATTTTTAGGTTTAGGGTTTAGAGTTTAGGGTTTTAGGTGTTAGGGTTAAGGGTTTAGGATTGTAGGTTTATGGTTTAGGGTTTAGGGTTAGTTATAGGGTTTAGGGTTTAGGGTTTAGGGTTTAAGATTTAGGGTTCAGGAAATATTTTTTTAAATTAAGTAAATCGATACATTTAGGTTTATTTAATTTATTTAATTTTTTTTATTTATTTGAGTTTATTTTTTTATTTAAGTTTATTTTTTATTTTTATTTAGTTTAGTTTATTTATTTTAGGTTTATTTATTTTATTTTAGATTTTTGTAGTTTATTTTTATTTTTATTTAGTTTAGTTTATTTATTTTAGGTTTATTTATTTTAGTTTAGGTTTTTCTTAATTTATTTTTTTAGGTATAGGTTTAGTTTGTAGTTAAGTTCTATTTTTATTTTATTTTTTAGGTTTAGGTTTTATTTTTTATTTTCTAATTTAAGTTTAGGTTTAGGTTTTATTTTAATTTTTTAAGATTAGGGTTTAGGTTTTTATTTTAGGTTCTTTTTTAGGTTTTATTTTTTAGTTTAGGTTTAGTTTTATTTTATTTTATTTAGTTTAGGTTTAGGTTTAGGTTTAGTTTATTTTAGGTTTAGGTTTAGGTTTTATTTATTTTAGTTTAGTTTATTTTATTTTAGGTTTAGGTTAGTTTTATTTTGTTTATTTTATTTTTATTTTAGGTTTAGGATCTTTTTTTAGTTTAGGGTTTAGGTTTTATTTTTTATTTATTTTTAGGTTTTATTTTTAAGTTTATTTTTAAGGTTTAGGGTTTTATTCAATTTTATTTTATTATATTTTAGGATTATTTTATTTAAATTTTACTTTTAGTTTTTATTTTATTTAGGTTTTTTATTCTTAGGTTTACTTTAATTTTTAGTTTTGTTTAGGTTTTTATTTATTTTTATTTAGTTTATTTTTCTTTTTTATTTTATCATTTTATTTAGGTTCAGGTTATTTTATTTATTTAATTATTAGATTTAGGCTTTTAAGTTTAGGTTTAGGGTTTATTTAGGGTTTAGATTTAGGGTTTATGGTTGTGGAGGGTTTTAGGGTTTAGGTATGGGTTTAGTTTAGAGTTTAGTTTAGGGTTTAGGTTTGTGCTTTAGGCCTTTAGGGTTTAGTGGGTAGTTTTTTTAGGGAGGTTAGGGTTAATTAAGGGCATTAGTTTTTGGGTTTAGATTTAGTAGGGTTTTGGGTTGGGGGGTAGGTTAGGTTTAGGGATGCTTAGGGTTTAGGGTTTAGGGGGGTTTAGGATTGAGTTTAGGGTTTAAGGATAGTTTCATTTTTTAGTTTTAGGGTTTTAGGATTTAAGGTTTAGGTTTTTAATTAAGTAAACGGGTTTAGCTTTATTTAGTTTAATTAGTTTGTTTTATTTAATTTAGTTTATTTTATTTATTTTATTTTGTTTATTTTTATTTTTTAGTTTAGTTTATTTTTATTTTATTTTATTTTAGGTTTTCATTTTAGTTATTTTTTAGGTTTAGGTTTAGGTTTATGTTTTAGTTGAGTTTATTTTCATTTATATAGGTTTAAATTTTATCTTTATTTTAAGTCAGTATTTTATTTTTAAGTAGGTTTTATTTTAGGTTTACTTTTAGGTTTTATTTTTATTTAGGTTTAGGTTTATTTTTATTTTATTTTATTTTATTTAGTTTAGGTTTCAGTTTACATTTCATTTATTTTAGGTTTAGGTTTTATTTATTTTAGTGTAGTTTATTTTAGTTTAGGTTTAGGTTTATTTTATTTTGTTCATTTATTTTATTTTAGGATATGATTTTTTTTTAGGGTTTAGGTTTTATTTTTATTTATTTTAGGTTTTATTTTAAGTTTTATTTTAGGTTTAGATTTTATTTAGTTTTATTTTATTTTATTTTTATTTTATTATGTTAGTTTTATTTTAGTTTTTTATTTTATAATATATTTTAGTTTCTTTATTTTATTTTAGTTTATTTTTATTTTTAATTTTATTTTATTTTTAGGT
Source organism: Cymbidium sinense (assembly GCA_021442155.1). NCBI lineage: Eukaryota > Viridiplantae > Streptophyta > Magnoliopsida > Asparagales > Orchidaceae > Cymbidium > Cymbidium sinense. The sequence goes on along the minus strand of CM038214.1, from coordinate 322,245,696 downwards.
TTAGGTTTTTTTTATTTAGGTTTAGGTTTATTTATTTATTTTATTTTTAGGTTTATTTAGTTTAAGTTTAGGTCTTTAGATTTTAAGGGTTTTGGGTTTAGGGCTTAAGGTTTTAGGGTTTAGGATTTTAGGGTTTTATTTTAGGGTTTAGGACTTTTTTAGGGTTTAGTGTTTAGGCTTTGGTTTAGGGTTTAGGGTTTAGGGTTTAGGTTAGGCTCAGTTGGGTTTTAGGGTCAGTGGTTTAAGTAGCTTTAGGTTTAGTTTAAGGTTTAGGAGGTTTAGAGTTTTAGCTTGTTTAGGGTTTAGGGTGGGTAGTGGTTAGGTTTGAGTTTAGGGTTTAGGGTTAGGGTTAGGGTTTAGGGTTTAAGGTTTAGGGTTCAAGGTTTAGAGTTTAGGGTTTAGGGTTTATGATTTTTTAGGATTGTAGGTTTAAGGTTTAGGGTTTAGGTTTATTTAGTTTATTTTTTTATTTATTTTAGTTTATTTTATTTTTTATTTTTATTTTATTTAGTTTGGTTTATTTATTTTAGTTATATTTAATTTAGTTTGGGTTTTTATTTTAGTTTATTTTTAGGTTTAGTCTTATGTTTATGTTTACTTTTAGTTTAGTTTTTTTTTAGGTTTAAGTTTTATTTTGTTTTTAGGTTTAGGTTTAGGTTTTATTTTTATTTTTTAGGTTTAGCTTTACATTTTTTTTTTAGGTTTATTTTTAGTTTATTTTATTTTATTTAGTTTAGGGGTTAGGTTTTATTTGTTTTAGTTTAGTTTATTTTAGTTTAGGTTTAGGTTTATTTTGTTTTGTTTATTTTAGGTTAAGGTTTTTATTAGTTTAGGGTTTAGGTTTTATTTTTTATTTATTTTTAGGTTTATTTTTTAGGTTTAAGTTTTAATTTAGTTTTTATTTTATTTTATTTATATTTTATGTTTAGTTTTAATTTTATTTAAGTTTTTTATTTTTTAAATTTATTTTATTTTTTGGTTTAGTTTATGTTTTTATTTATTTTATTTTAGTTTAGTTTTTATTTTTTTATTTTATTTTACTTTTAGTTGTATGTTTAGGTTTCTATTTTATTTTATTTTTTATTTAATTCAAGTTTTAGTTTTTTTTTAATTTTCTTTTTAGGTTTTATTTAGTTTAGGTTTAGGTTTTTAGGGTTCAAAGTTTAGGGTTTAGGGTTGTAGATTTTGATGATTATGGTTAAGGGTTGATGGTTTACGATTTAGGGTTTAGTTTTTAGGGTTTAGGGTTTTGGGATTAGGGTTTTAGGTTATAGGGTTTAGAGTTTAGGATTATAGATTTAAGGTTTAAGTTTTAGGTTTTAGGGTTTAGGGTTGTAGGTTTAGGATTTAGGGTTTAGGGTTTATGGTTTCGGGTCTAGGTTTTGGGGTTATTTTTATTTGCTTTTTTATTTTTATTTTTAGATTAAGTAAACTGATAGGTTCAGGTTTATTTAGTATATTTATTTTAGTTTATTTTATTTTTTATTTTTATTTAGGTTTATTTAATTTTTATTTAGGTTTATTTTATTTTTATTTAGTTTAGTTTATTTATTTTAGGTTAATTTATTTTAGTTTATTTTATAGGTTTTGGTTTAGGTTTGTGTTTATTTTTTAGTTTAGTTTTATTTTTATTTAATTTTTTAAGCTTGGGTTTTATTTTTATTTATATGTTTAGGTTTAGGTTTTTATTTAATTTTTTTTAGGTTTAGGTTTTAGTTTTTTAGGTTAGTTTTAGGTATTATTTTTTTAGTTTAGGTGTATTTTGAGTTTATTTTATTTTATTTAGTTTAGGTTTATGTTTAGGTGTAGTTTATTTTAGGTTTAGGTTTAGGTTTTATTTATTTTAGTTTAGTTTATCTTAGTTTAGGTTTAGGTTTATTTTATTTTTATTTTAGGTTTAGGTTTTTTATTTAGGGTTTAGGTTTTATTTTTAATTTATTTTTATGTTTTATGTTTAGGTTTATTTTATAGGTTTAGGTTTTTATTTAGTTTTTATTTTATTTTATTTTAGGTTTATTTTATTTTATTTTATAGGTTTTGTTCTTATTTTATTTAGATTTCTTATTTTTTTAGTTTAGTTTAGGTTTTCATTTATTTTATTTTATTTTAGTTTTTATTTTTTATTTTATTTTCTTTTTAGGTTTAAGTTTAGGTTTAGGTTTTAGTTTATGTTTTTATTTTTTTAATTTTTTTTCATTTTATCTTGGTTTAGGTTTATTTATTAATTTTATTTTAAGATTTTATTTAGTTTAGGTTTAGGATTTTAGCTTTTTAGGGTTTAGGTTTTATTTTATTTATTTTTTTTAGGTTTTATTTTTTAGTATAGGTTTAGGTTTATTTTTAGTTTATTTTATTTTATTTAGTTTAGAATTTAGGTTTAGTTTATTTTAGTTTAGGTTTAGGTTTTATTTATTTTAGTTTAGTTTATTTTTGTTTAGGTTCAGGTTTATTTTATTTTATTTTTATTTTATGTTTAGTTTTTTAGTTTAGGGTTTGGGTTTATTTTTTATTTTTTTTAGGTTTTATTTTTAGGTTTATTTTTTTGTTTAGGTTTTATTTAATTTTATTATATTTTATTTTAAGTTTATTTTATTTTATTTTATGTTTAGTTTTTTTTTTATTGTATTTAGGTTTTTTTTATTCTTAGGTTTATTTATTTAGTTTAGGTTTATATTTATTTTATTTTAATGTTTTTTTAAGTTTAGGTTTTTATTTATTATTTTTTTATTTTTATTTTTTTAGGTTTAGGTTTATTTATTTATTTTAATTTTAGGTTTTATTTACTTTAAGTTTAGGTTTTTAGGTTTTTGGGGTTTAGGGTTTTTAGGGTTTAGAGTTAGCTTAGGTTTAGTTTAGGGTTTAGGTTTAGGATTTAGGTTTAGTTTATTTAGTTAGTTTAGGGTTTTAGGGTTTATTTAGTTTAGGGTTTAGTTTTAGGTTTTTAGGTTAGTTTAGTTTTAGTTTAGTTTAGTTTTAGGTTATTTAGATTTAGGTTTAGGTTTAGTTTAGTTTAGGTTTAGGTTTAGGGTTTTAGGTTTAGGTTTTTTTTAGTTTAGTTTAGGGTTTAGGTTAGTTTAGGTTTAGGTTTTTTAGTTTAGTTAGGTTTATTTTAGGGTTTAGTTTAGGGTTTATAGTTTAGGGTTTAGTGTTAGGAATTTTATTTAGTTTAGGATTTAGGGTTTTATTGGTTTAGTTTTAGGTTTAGTTTAGGTTTAGGTTTAGGGTTTATTTTAGGGATTAGGTTAGGTTTTTTTAGGTTAATTGGTATGTTTAGGTTTTTTTTTTAGTTTTTTTTATTTTATTTTTTAGTTAGGTTTATTTTTTTATTTAGTTTATTTTTTTATTTTGGTTTATTTATTTTAGTTTACTTTTTTTTATTTTTTGTTTATTTTTAAGTTTAGGTTTTAGATTTATTTTTACATTTAGTTTAGTTTATTTTTATTTTATTTTTAGGTTTAGGTTTTATTTTTTATTTTTTAGGTTTAGGTTTAGGTTTTATTTTTTTTGGTTTTGGGTTTATTTTTAGGTTTATTTTTTAGTTTAGGTTTAAGTTTATTTTAGTTTCTTTATTTTATTTAGTTTGGTTTAGGTTTACTTTATTTTAGTTTAGGTTAGGTTTTATTTATATTAGTTTAGTTTATTTTAGTTTAGGTTTAGGTTTTTTTATTTGTTTATTTTTGGGTTTAGGTTTTTTTTTAGTTTATTGTTATTTTATTTTTTTATTTATTATTTTAGGTTTATATTTTAGGTTTAGGTTTTGTTTAGTTTTTATTTTTTTATTTTAGGTTAGTTTATTTTATTTAGTTTATTTTATTTATGCTTTTTTCTTTTAGGTTTTTTATTTTTAGTTTCATTTAGTTTTATTTATTTTATTTTAGTTTAGTTTTTATTTTTATTTATTTTATTTGTTGCTTTATGTTTAGGTTTAAGTTTAGGCTTAGGTTTAGGTTTTAATTTAGATTTTTATTTTATTTTATTTTATTTTTTATTTCATTTAATTTTAAGTTTTTTTATTTTATTTCTAGGTTTTATTTAGTTTATGTTTAGGTTTTTAGGTTTTTTGGGTTAGGGATTAGGTTTAGGGTTTTGGGTTTAGGGTTTAGGTTGGTTTGGTTTAGGGTTTAGGTTTATTTTTTTAGTTAGGTTTTAGGGTTTAGGTTTGGTTTTAGGGTTTAGGGTTTTAGGTTTAGGGTTAGTTTAGGGATTAGGGTTTTTTTAGGGTTCAAGGTTTAAGGATTAGGATTTAGGGTTGTAGGTTTCAGATTTAGGGTTTAGTGTTAGTTTTATGGTTTATGGTTTAGGGTTTTTAGGATTTTATGGTTTAGGATTTAGGTTTAGGTTTTAGTTTTCTTTTTAATTAAGTAGTTTAGGTTTATTTAGTTTATTTAGTTATTTTTTATTTCAAATTAAGTTTTTTTTATTTTTTTATTTAGGTTTATTTTTTTATTTAGTTTACTTTATTTATTTTAAGTTAATTTATTTTTTATGTTTTATTTTAGTTTATTTTTTAGGTAGTTTAGGTTTAGGTTAGTTTTTATTTTATTTTTTTAGTTTAGGTTTTAGGTTTTATTTTAGGTTTTATTTTTAGTTTAGGTATAGGTTTATTTTAGTTTATTTTATTTATTTAGTTTAGGTTTAGGTTTTATTTTAGGATTAGGTTTAGGTTTTATTTATTTTAGTTTAGTTTAGTTTTATTTTATTTTGTTTATTTTATTTTTTATTTGAGGTTTAGTTTTTTTTAGTTTAGGGTTTAGGTTTATTTTTTATTTTTTTTTTTGGGTTTTATTTTAGGTTTATTTTTTTAGGTTTAGGTTTTTTTATTTATTTTATTTTATTTTATTTTAGGTTTATTTTATTTTTTTATTTTATGTTTAGTTTTATTTTATTTAGTCATTTATTCTTAGGTTTATTTATTTTATTTTTAGTTTAGTTTTTTTTTTATTTATTTTATTTTAGCTTATTTTTTATTAGTTTATTTTATGTTATTTTTTAAGTTTAGGTTTAGTTTTATTTTATTTTATTATTTTATTTATTTAGTTTAGGTTTATTTTATTTTATTTTTAGGTTTTATTAGTTTAGTTTAGGTTTTAATTTTTATAGTTTAGGTTTAGTTTTAGGTTTTAGGGTTTATGGTTTTAGGGTTTAGGTTTAGGGTTTAGTTTAGGTTTTAGTTTATTTAGTCTTTAGGGTTTAGGTTTAGTTTAGGGTTAGGTTTGTTAGTTTAGTTCTTTCTTTAGGTTTAGATTTTAGGGTTTTGGTTTAGGTTTGAGTTAGTAGGTTTAGGGTTTAGGGTTTTTAGTTAGGTTTAGGGTTTTAGGGTTTAGGTTTAGGGTTAGTTTAGGTTTAGTTTAGGGTTTAGGTTTTAGTTTAGGTTTATTTTTTATTTAATTATTTTTTTTTTATTATTTTATTTATTTATTTATTATTTTTTATATTTAGTTTATTTTATATTTTATTTTAATTTATTTAGTTTAGTTTATTTATTTAGTTTATTTATATTTTAGTTTATTTTTTAGGTTTAGGTTTAGGTTTATGTTTTTTTTAGTTTAGTTTTATTTTTATTTTATTTTTAGGTTTAGGTTTTATTTTTTATTTTGGGTTTATGTTTAGGTTTTATTTTTTATTTTTATGTTTTGTTTTTTAGGTTTTATTTTATGGTTCTTTATAGTTTTTTTTTAGTTTAGGTTTAGGTTTATTTTAGTTTATTTTATTTTATCTAGTTTAGGTTTAGGTTTAGTTTATTTTAGGTTTTGGTTTGGTTTTATTTATTTTAGTTTCTTTTTATTGTTTAGGTTTATGTTTATTTATTTTGTTTATTTTAGGTTTAGGTTCTTTTTTAGTTTGGGGTTTAGGTTTTATTTTTTATTTATTTTAGGTTTATTTTTAGGTTTAAATTTTAATTTTATTTTATTTATGGTTTTGTGCCACCATCCTTCAAGATCTTTGATGGGAGTGGGAACCCAATAACATTGAACACTTTAGAAGCTTCAACAAGGTGGTTACACACTCCTCTTACGCTTTCATTAACAATGTCAGTATTTGATTGGTTCGAAACTGTCCATGGTTCGATGAAGACTTTTTTGAGTTGGAGCACTCTTCATCAAGAGGTTTGGAGCTCATAGAGTGATTGTAGGCAACCTCATTGTAGAGAAACAAAAACTCATGACTCCTTTTTAATTACATTCTCGTGGCACAACTTGTACATGAAATGCGAACCATGTCAGAACAACGCATTGAGATTCTTCTTAAAATATCCATGGTGCCTTCATGTTTAAGGGTTTACCATCAAAACATTTGAGAAATTAATCAACAAGGCTTTACAAGAGGAAGTCAAATAGTTGCCCATTCACCAATCATCTAGGCTAAAAGAGAAGGTGTTTGAGAAGAATTGACAATGTGTTAATGGACGAGGGAAGCGACAACCAAAGTTTTATGAGAGATGAGCTTAACCTCTTTACCACCTCCTCTTCCACCACCTCATTACAAGCCACCACGCACAATGACCATTTCCACCATTTTACTACCCAGTATTCATATCCATCGGTAGTATTTACTTTCCATTGCAATAGATTGAATAAACCATATTCATTCAAGAGGTAGTTAGGAAAATCTTTAAAATCTCTTAAAGAAACTTGACTTTCGTTAGAGCCTAAGAGGCCAAAAGAAGTGGGCAAGATGATCTAGTTATTTTATACCATGCATATTAGGCCATGTCTTTGAGGATTGTATCACTTTAAGGACTAAGTAGCTACAAGTTGAGAGCCATAGTTATCCTAAGGAATACTTATTAGAACAACCATCAGTTGTTGTACTCAGGAATACTTGTGATCCTCTTAAGACCATAGAAGGTTAGGATATCTCCCTACGAACCTCTAAGAGATCATTTCTAAGATCAAATGCTTTTCTTAGGTGCATGAAGTAGCTCAAACCACCAACACCAAGGAAGGTTTGCTAGTTGCAAGGACTTCGAGAAGGTAACAACCCAAGATAGCTCACCATACACTTGGGATAGTCAGCATAACCATAGTTGGTACTCCTCCTTGCTACCACCTCTTCTCGAAGAGCATTGTATCTATGGATAAGGGCACTAAATCCTTTTGCTTACTTTACTTGATTTCTATCATGTACCTCCACCCAAAAGAAATTAATGAAGAAATTGATTCTATATATTGTCTATTTCTGTGCTCTTGATTTTATTCCAATGAAAGCTCTCAATCTAAATAAAATAATAGCTCTTTAGTTATGATCCTTTCCTTTATTGAGTTATAATCCCTCTAAATCAATGAGGTTCACCTCTTGAGATAGACTTGGAGTCAACTGACTTTGAGGATCCCATAATAGAAGCTATAAGTATGCCCAATGAGAAGGTAGAACTTTTCACAAGCTCATCATTCCAAGAAGTCACTAGTCAACCTAGTGGCAAAGTTCTACCTCCTAGGTAGCCTCAGATAAGGGTAAGTAAGTCATTGTTCTAGTGAGCAATAGTCCCTCCATGGGATGCTCCACCCATGGATATGCTTGTGGAGGACCAAATAGTTGATTACAATGTCTTGCTCAACTTAAAGTTTCCAACTAAGTTAAGCATATACAAACCCTCATCTTATCCAAAGAGATGAGAATCTCTTATCAAGGCCTTACTTGACCTAGAGATATGCTTGCTTTTGCTACTAAGAGGAGCATGCCACTTGAAGGATATCTTAGAGTTACATTGTTGATGAAGACTTACTTTTGGATGATCAAGCACATATCTCTTTACATTAATGGATGTTGGCGATCTGGTTAATATGAGAGAACCCTTGCCGATCTATCTCAAACTCTAAAAAAAAGGATGATGTTGAGAAGATTCAATGAATAAGGCAAGAGGCCTTGTGGTGTTTATTTTTTTGGATGGATACACCACATCCTGAGGGGTTACATTTTGAGGTGATTGGTATAACATTGAGGTATGATGTACTATCTCGAAGATATAGGCATCACCATAATGGACCTAATCACATAATAAGGACTCCAGGCATGATGGGTCTTGATATGTAGATTTCTCTACTTTACATGGATGAATAATAAAGCGGGGTTTATATTAAACCGGGCTTAAGTTCTATGGAGGCAATCCTCCATAGTTAATTACATCTTAGGAAATGGATTTTTTTAAGATTAAATTCGATTAAAGTGAACAATTATCATCTCCAAAGATTTCAAGGTTAGACTATCAAAAGATTGGTTGTATTTAGAAAATCAACTCAAAAAGTTCAAGGAGAAGACTTATTTTTTAAATCAAAATGAAATAAATAGGAAATGCTTATGATACCAGGAAGCCTAGTGAGCATTATAATCTATGGTTGGTTATAATTTTAAGTTAAGAGATTTATATGTTTTGAGTTGAAATTTAGGGGATTACCAACACAAGGTTGTGGGAATGCTAAGAGGTGAAGGATTTATGCTTGGCCGAGGAAATAGCTACTTTGGATCCAAAATCTAGGGAGCTTTAGTATAAGCTAAAGCAGACCTAAATCCTGAAGGTGGACATAAGGGTTTACCTCCACAAGAGAATAAATTGTCACTAGACTTATAATGCACAGTGGCCTCCAACTAACTCCTCCTATGATTTTAAAATCATGTAGTCGGTCTTATGAATTGTAAGATAGCTAGGGTAGTTATTTAATTAGAAAGAGACTAAAGTCCTAAACACAAGAGACTATAGCATGAGTATATGGCATATGACTTAATCTATAGATGCAAAATCTTTTCAAATTTTATTTTATTTTAGACACATCATTTTGATAGAGGCTTTAGGATTTCTTATGCCTAAATGCTTGATGAAATATGTTATGGGTCAAATCAGCTAGAAGAAGGTGTTCTCTAGCACAAGGGATGCCCTCACAAGTCAAGCATTCCTTTATCATGCAAGGATGGAGATCCTTCATGTTAAAGAGAGAAATAATATGCATGCATGATGTGAAACATACAACCATACAGCTAAGGGGTTGTTAAATCTTTTAATTATCTTATTTATGTCTTAGGCTTTATGATGAGGTTATGAGTTGTTTAAAATTTAGTTATGAGTGATTATTTTGGTAGAAAAGTTATTTTTATCCTAAGAGCCTAATCATATCCAAGACACACATTAAAACATCAATCATTTAAGAAACTATGAAAATCATGTCATCCTAATGCACAATGTAAACATAACATCAAACAATTATATAAACTATCATAAAAGAATAAAAAAGGTCTGATCATACACTGAAGAAAGAAAAGATGGGTTGCCGAGCTCTACCCTTATACAACTTGGAATATGAAAGAATAATTATAATTGTAATAAATGCTATGGGAGTCTTCTTTCTTCATATCACCATTTCTGATTTGGTTCCTTCTTTGATTTGTATGGTGCTTGCTTCAAAGGCATTACATGGCACCCCAGGACAAAACCTTCTGGCCACTGCTAATCCTAATCCTCCATAGCAGTAATCTTAATTCCTATTGCAAAAATTATATTTATGTGGGAAAAGTAAATCTAACTTCACCTATAAAATAGTGGTTAGCTAAATATAAATATAATCCCAAGCAATTGTAGTTATAATTTGGACTTAGCACCCTACACATTGGTAACTAAGTCCACCTAACTTGGATTATGCTTAAGGATTTAAGCAACCTGCAAAAAGAGCATTCACATTTATTTTTAAGCATCCCTTAAGCATAATCCCTTACAGAAAACATGATTAGGCTAATATTGGCCTATCATCAAGTCTACAAAGCATACACCCTAACATTCAATCTAAAATAATACATAAAACAAAATATACATCACATCATACATAACTTAGAGTGGTAACTTAATTCTAATGTGTGTATTAAGGCCTGTGTGGTAAGTCTTGTTAGGCATTAGTGTTGTATTTTCTAAGTGTAGAAGGATTCAATTAAACATGAAAGGTTGATTTCACTTAAAGTAGTTTAATTGATTTGAGAATTTTAATTTGTGTTTTCTTTTGTTTCATTTGATTACACTTAGCAACTAAGTGTTATAAAAAGAGGAAAAGAGGATTGCCCTCTTTCATCCCTACCTTAAGTCACTTTCTAAAGTATATTAATTTGATTTAGTTCTCTTTAATGGCTTATTAAATGATTTAATTAATCCTATGTTTAGGTTCACTTTAAATAATCCTATTCAAAATGAAAGGCATCTTAAGATTAATTTGAATTACTACCACATGACATATATTAAATCATTCCATTCCATCACATGTAACATGCATATGATTTAATCTAAGTGTATCTATACATGCAACATATTTTACTTAAATGATGAATGTATGTGTATGTTTAGAATTTATATTTTATTTGATTGAATTATTTAAAATGTTAATTTAAAACTTTATCCAAATTCTTATACAAAAAGGACTTAGTAAAAAGAATGAAATTAAATAGGCATTCTTAAACCAGGGATGTGAGGTCAAATGACTTCCTTGGAGCTAAAAGCCTCATATTCTCGGGATGTCAGACTATACATTTTTTGCATTCAAACATATGTAAATTTATACATGAACATAGGAAGTAAGCTCCAAATCATATGGATAATTAATTAAACCACTTAGTCAATTATGAATGCATGCAATTTTAATGTAAAATGGGATTTTCTTTCACTAATCACATATACATATACATGTACAAAGATATAAGTACATGTCATTGTTAAACTAGGGAAGTGAGGTAATCAAATGACCTCCTTGGGGTTAACTAAAAACCTCATATTCGAGATGTCGTTATATACTTGCTTTTCTTGGACACACATGGATGCATACATAAATGAGGGAAAAAACCATGGAAAGATTGTATATTTTTTATTGAATTATTTATATAAATGAATTAAAGCTCTATCAAAATTCTAAAATACATAAGAATGAAATCAAATGGGTATGTGTCGTTGTTAAACCAAGAAAGTGAAGTAATCAAATGACCTCCTTGGGGCTAGCTAAAGCCTCGTGTTCCCATGATGTCTAGACTATACACTCATTACCATTCAATCTTATATAAATCAACACATGAATAGAAGAAAGAGAACTCAACATTCATACACTTAAGCTATAAGCACATGCATTTCTTATGTATTTATAGCTAGCGTATTATTCATTTATAATTGAAAAATACATTTGGATTTAATAGTGATAATATGCATATATTAAATTAAATCAACACATGCAAGCTTACATAAAAAGAAATCCATTTTATTTTACTTGATTTTGAACAGATGGATGCATGAATTTAAATGACATACCAAATTTAACAAGATTGGAAAGAGGATAATCAATTATAAGCATGTGATTCATTCAACCAAACTAGTTCTTAAGGATAATCAAATCAAATAAGATTATTTTAAGCAAAAAAAAAGCTTCTTTATTAATTAAGTTTTAAATTTGATTTGATTTAACAAGAGAAGAGAAATCATCACTTGTTGTTTTAAACCCATTCCCACTTTAGTGATTTGATTTAATTTAAGGAAATGTAATTAAGTTGATTTTATGGGTTAATTAAGTTAAACCCTTAATTAGATGAATTAATTACTCTTACCTATGTCACCTTAAAGTAATTAACTAAATAATTATGAGCCAACATGATATGCATGGAAAATAAACTTGCAATGATCATAGGAAATAGAAAGGGCATAATGCAATTGGCTCATGATTAATAGTTAATTAGATTAAGGGACTTAATTAATTACTCTTATGGTTTTCCACACATGTGGACTAACCATAATTTCATTAAACTCCTTTAGATTGTTAAACACCCAAAGATCTACCCCTTGATTTAATTAATTAAGGTCTGATGTGATTATGATTTTAATTTGATTAAGTGATTTAATTAATTATTAAATCTTAATTAATTTCATTTTAAAAAAAATGAAATGAACTTAGGAAAGGGGTCCCAACCCTTCTTTTAGTTACTTACTATTGAATAATGATTAATAAACTTAATTAACCAATTTATTACTATTAATGGGATTAATTAATCATTAATTAGCTTAAAAGAGTAAAAGGTTTAATTAGTTAATTTTCCTAATTAAGTGAGCAAATCCCAAGAAAATCATGGGAGGTAGAGGTCATCCCATTAAATTAACCCACAAAATTTGGGATTAATTGCTCAAGTAATTAAGGAGTAATTGCTAATTAATTTGTACTAAATCTTAATTAAACTTTAATTACTATTCAAATATAGTTAAGATCAATTTTAATAAATTCTCCTCTAAAATACCATTAAAATGAGTATTTATTTGCATTTTTTATGATTTTCAGAAGTTTCAGCCATTAAAAATGATTAATTAAGCCTAATTCTATTGGCGTGCTAATGAAGCACGCTTTCCATGTGGCATCGTGGTATTGGCTACTTAAAACTTATCCAACTTAACACCTACGTGGCAGTAGCGCATGTGCTTTCTCGTCCGTCATTTATATCAGACGGCTATGATTAATCTCATGCTTAATAAAATCAAATCATATCAATCTAGTGGATCTAATCACGATCGTCTATTTCGATCACATGAAATAGAGTGTGTGATCTAATATTATGCAAGTGAGGGAGAATGGAGTCTGTCCACCATTGTTCACTTGATTCAAGCTTACTCGAGCTTGGATCAACTCCAAAAAGATCCCAGACCTTCATGACATCAATCAGATGGGATCTAATGGTTAATATCACACGAGATGTAAGTTTTCTTCAAAAGCTCTAACCCATTTTTGCCTAAAGATCAATTTTGGAAGCATACCACGCCAGAGCTCAAGACTAGTGGCTCGAATGATTGAGGAAGCTTCATCTAGTGGAGATAAAGCTCTGTTGAGTAGCAATTGGATTAATTCCTTGACGTTCACTTAGAAGGCCATAAACCGATAATTTACAGCTCAGCTTTGATTGAAGTCCCACCTCCGGTGCTCGGGAAGCTTGGGAGATGATTCATTCTTACTCGACGAGGCCTAAGGAAGGTACGTGCAAAGCTAATTTGAGTTTGATGGAGAAATGTGAATGTTAGGTCAGAAATGGGAGTGTCCTATTTCAGGATGGACGGGAATGGCATTTTTCAATCATGGAATGAGCTTGGGAGCTTAGGAAATGGCTCTATTAGCTCATCTTGGGTAGCTAAGGCTCTGAGGAATAATTTTTGTGTGTGTTTGAGTGAAAATGAGGGGATGTATTCCCCCATTTCATCTTGATCAGATGATGGGATAGGGTTTGGCTTCTAGTGGCTATCCGACCATCTCAGGGAGTCTTGGGTGGCAGGGAGGAGGTGAGTTGGCTCGGCTTGGTTGGTTGAAGGTGTGGAGGTGGCTACCAAGAAGGAATCATGGGTACCCTATTGGTTTCAAATTCTTCAATGGGAGGGTGAGGTGATTTCACCTCCCATGGGTCATGGTCGATCCAACCACACCTTGGGTCAGGTTGGGCAATGTCCTAGGTGCCTAAGTGGACCATTGGGAGAGTACCAAGTGGCCAAGGAATGGAAATGACCACTTACATGGGTGATTTGTCTCATGTGATGCCCTTGACCCAAGGGTAGAATGATCATTTGTCATTGGATTTGATTTGGGCAGATTTGAAATGAGCCAAAAGTGGGTTAGCCCAAATTTCAAGTCAATTGGAGTTGATTTGGTTAGTTTACTCAATTGACCCATTTAGGTCAAATTGGTTGTTGGGTCAAGTTGACCTATTGGTCAAATTGGGTCAAACCAAGTTCAAGTTCATATGATCATTTGAGATGTTTTGGTTCAATTGGTTTGGCTTAGATTTGGCTCATTTGAATTCATTTGGGTCAAATGGTTAAGTTGACCAATTTGACCAAATTGGCCAAATTGTCTTGGGTGGTTGGTTTGGGTTTAGTTGACCAATTGAAGATTATTGTAGGCTTTGGTTTTAATTAATTTTGATTTGGTTTTGATTTTGGCCAACTTGAACCTTTGGGTCAATTCGGGCTAAGTATATCAATTGTGTTCAATTAGGTCCAATCTTGGCTTTGGTCAAGTTTAATAATCAATTTGAATTGAACTTGAGCCAATGGTTGCAATCAATTTGGTTTATATTTTTATTTGACCCAATTTGATCTTTTAGGTCAATTTGGGTCAACTCAATGAAGAGGGCCAATTGGGTTTGGTTTGATTCAATTAATGAAGTCATATTCAAATATTGATTTTGATTTAGTATGAATCATTGGTTTCAAGGGATTTGGCTTAGGTTATAATTTGGCTAGTTTGGGTTCATATGGGTTAAGGGGTTGACTTGGTCAAATGACCAAGTTGACTTGGTTTAACCTAATTTGTGATAATTGATCAACATAGGGTGATCAATCATGATGGGAGGTTTTGATATGCTTGGTTCAATCCAATTTGGGTAGGATTAGAACTTGGCTCAAATAGGTCAAATTGGCCACTTTGAGTCAAGTGGACCAATTGGGTTTAGTTGGCTTGATTTTGGGTTGAGTTTGATTTAGTTGAGTTTATATATGGATTTGGGATTGATATATAAATTTAATTACAATTGGCTTGGGTTCAAATGGGTTTTGGTTCATTTGAACATTTCAAGTCAAAAGGGTTAATTTGGGTTTGACTTGGGTTGATTTTGGTTTATTTGATGATTGTATATTTCATTTATATTTGTGAATATGATTGAAGGTATGATTGATTCATGAGAAAATCAATTGAATTTGGGTTTTGGAATGAAGGAATTTGGCTAAGTCCATGGAGTTGAGTCATGTGCTTAGTTTGGATTTTGATTTGGTTTGATTTAGTTTTGATGAAATGTATATTTCATTTAAATTTGTGAAGATGATTGAAAATATGATTGATTTGTGAGAAAATCAATTGAGTTTGACTTGATTTGGATTAAGATTTAGCTAAGTCCATGGGATAGGTCATATGGCTTAAGAAGGGTTTTGATTTAATTTGATTTAGTTTGATTTAGTTTTGATCATTTGAATGTAGATTTGATTTATATTTAGGAATATGATTGAAAATATAAATTGATTATAAGAAAATTAATTGATTTTGGATTTATTATTAAGATTTGGCTAAGTCCATGGATATGGCTAGAAGGTTTTCAAGTTTGGATTTGATCATGGGCTTCAATCATTTGGTTTTGGAATTTGGGTTTGGATTTGGATTTGAATTTGATGTTTGAATTGAACTTTTGAGGTTTGATTTGAGATGGTGAACATGGATTGGATTTGGGTGTAGGTGTGGATTATCCTAATCCTAAGGCATAACCTAATCCTATGGTTAACCCTTCTAAGTCTTAGGCTTAGGTTAAGTGTTTACCTAATTGTTAAGTGTCTTATGACTAGGAAGTCTTAGTGTCTAGAAGACTCTTAAGTCTAAGATGGGAAGATTGAATCACTCCAAAAGTGCAGTCAACATGCCTTAAGCTCCATAGTGTTGCTCTTGAGATAGATGATTGGAAGAGCCAAGTTTCACATTATAGACTGGATATATCTTTGAACATTTGCTTGGGAGACCATGGATACATGAGAACAACATAGTTCCATCCTCTACTTCAGGTATGAAGTTTGAGAGGTGGGATCATCTACTATGTCAAAGAGATCTCAAGCCATTTAGTCACAAGGTCACAGATATAAGGATGATGCTTACTACCTCCCTCAAAATCAACAAGTCTATTCTAAACTTAGCCAAAGTTTAAAATAAAAGAAAAGAAAAGAAAAAAGAAAAGAGAAAAAAAGAAAGAAAAGGAAAGAAAAATGAAAAGAAAAATAAAAGGGAGTGGAAATAGACTTGGAGGAGGAAGTGGAGTCGACATTAGATTCCACCCAGTTCATTACTCATTCAACATATGGTAGATGACCGACCTCCACCGTGAAAGAGGAAGAGGCTAGTTTGGAGGCGCCTGGGTGGAAAACCTCCTTATTGGCCACCCAATAGAAGATATGTCTCGTTACCGTGAGTATATGTTGTCCATATAACTTAGAATCTAGTTCATAGGATTAGTCTTATATGGCACACACCAGCCTCTTCTCAATAGTAGATTCCCTTGGAGGTGATACTTGAGCTAGATAGCAATGAAGAACGGGCTCTAAAGCAAAGCATAAGTGTATCCAAGTCTATATATGAAATAGTTAGGCATCAATTGGGAACCTTAGCTATAACCCCACTTTCCTCTCAAAAAGCTGAGGGTTTAGTAGTTAAGGAAGCCCCTAAGTCATCCATAGGTGTGAAGACTCAGAGGTTTTTTCTAGGAGCATCATCCTCAAGTCAAGAAGTTGATGTAAAACTTGAGGATGATTTATATAAAGATTTAATAGAATTATCTTTTGATTGGTACTTGCCTTTTGTTCATAATTTTGCAAAAAAAGGGTTAATCCCACATACTTCGTCAAAGCACAGGTCAGACTACTTTGAAGGAATATGGAAGAACAAATGCAAAAGCTCTCAATCAAGATCGGGACTAGATTCAATAAATGGTCTAATCGATGATGATTACGCTAGTCATCACCAATCATTTGGAATCTATAGGTTCTTTTCAAATCCACATTAACTCATATGAGGAGTGCTTAGAAACTTCAGATGATCAGATGATTTTGAAGTCAAAGATGCACTACTAGTGTTCAAGAAGAGATCAAGTCAACCATCGATGAGCTCAAGGAAATCAACTTAGGAACTAAAGAAGATCCACGCGACATACATCAGTTCTTTGTTGAATGAAATTGAAACCAATGATTTAATTGGGCTATTGACTGAGTTTAAGGACTACTTGCATGGAGTTATGAAGAGATGCCTGGATTGGCTCCTAATGTGGTCCATAAACAAGCAATAGAGCCTACTAACCCTATCAAGCAAGCTCTAGATGCATGTGATTAGACATAGAATAATAAGTCATTTATGAAGTCAAGAAACTAATTGATGATGGCTTCATCCAAGAAGAAAAATACTCACCGTTAGCAGCCAATAATTAAAAAAAAATAATGGCCAATTTCACATATGCATCAATTTTAGGGATTTAAATAAGGCATGTCCAAAAGATGAATTTTCACTACCAATCTGATGATGGTGGACATTGCCTCATCTCATCTTCTCTTTCATGGATGGCTCATCTAGATATAATGGCTTAAAGATGAAAGAAATACTACTTTTAGAACCTATCAAAATCTATTATATGGTCATGCCTTTTAGCCTTTGTGCTACATACCATGGGCTATGACTCAAATCGATGAACTCATTCATCATCAGGTCAAGTTCTATGTCGATGATCTCGTGGTCAAAAGTAGAGAAAAGAAGATCATCTCTTTAACTTGAGAGTAGTTTTCGAACAGTTAAGACAATTTAACCTCAAAAGGAACCCCAAGTGTGCATTAGAAGTAGCTTGTGGAAATTCTTTGTTGTCCCACAGGAATCAAAATCGATCCGAGAAGATCAAGGTGATATTAGAAATGCCACCACCTAAAAGTTTAACTCAACTCAAATCATTCCAAGGGTCATTGGCATATCTAAGATGCCTTATATCCAACTTATCGAAGATGTCAGCGATTCTTAGAACTTGTCAAAATGGATGCCAAGTTTAAGTGGGATGACAAGTGTGAGCATGCCATTGAAGACATCAAGCATTACCTGATGATGCCACCAATTCTAATATCCCTTATCCTGCAAGTCATTCATATTTTTACACGCTATGTTAGATGACTCCTTGGTGCTTTGTTGGCCCAAGCCAATGATAAAAGGAAGGAAAATGCACTCTACTACCTTAGCCATCATCTAATCCCTGCTGAGGCTAATTATCCACCTATTGAGAAGCATTTCCTAGTTTTAATCTATGCATTCCAAATGCTACAGCACTACATGCTATCTCATAAGGTGAACTTAATCTCTAGGATCAATCCACTATAGTATCTCATGACATGATATCGATGGTTGGCATGATGGTCCATGATCCTCTCATAGTTTGACATTACCTTCATACCCTCTGCTGAAAGGACAAATTAGCGATTTGAGCCCACTTCCTCTGAAGTCTGCTTAGTGATGATCTCCCTGAACAAATCATGAACATAGGGGATACTAGCATTCACCGTTGGGAGATGTACTTTGATTATGCGCTTCCTCTCAAAGAGAGAGATAATCTACTATTCAAGGAAAGACAGGATTGTAATAGTTCTCTTAACTCAGACCATGATGTGATGAGATTCTCATATCATACAATCCTTGCACCAACAATGAAGAATATGAGGCTCTAATTGGGAGTTTTACTCTAATCTTCCAAAACATCAACTAACACCAAATCAAAATTGATTGAGAAGATCAAGGCTATATTAAATGCCACCTCTAAAAGTTTAACTCAAAGATCATTTGAAGGGTTGGCCATATCTAAGATGCTTTATATCCAAAGATAAGATGTTAGCCATTCACAACACTTGGGATGCTTTTAAGTGGATGACAAGTGTGAGCATGCCTTTGAAGACATCAAGCATTACGATGATGTAGAACACCATCTGTGTCATTCATACTTTACAAGCTATGTTAGATGACTTAGTGCTTTGTTGGCCCAAGCCAATGAAGGAGGAAAATGCACTCTACTACCTCAACCATTATTTCTTGATGAGACTAATTATCCACCTAATGAGAAGCATTGCGGGTTAATCTATGCATCCCAAAAGCTACAAAGACTACATGCTTCTTTATATGGTGAACCAATTCTAAGATCACCACTAGTATGTCATGACATGATTGATGCTATATAAGTGGTTGGTTTGATGGTCAAAGTTTGACATTACCTTACCTCCAGCGGAAAGGATAAGCATAATGATGAGTCTTTACGACACCTTTCTGAGTCTTTTACTAAATGATCTCATGAATAAATCATGAACATAGGGATACTAGCATTCATCAGGGAGATGTACTTTGATGGCCTTCCTCTCATAGAGAAGAATATACTATTCAAGGAAAGATGGGTTGAATAGTTCTCTAACTTCAATGTGATATAGATTCATGTCATCTATCCAATCCTTACCAACAATGAACCAAATATGAAGCTTTGATTGGTAGCTGAGTTAGTTGTTACTCAAGCATCTGAACATCAACATCTGGGATTCTCGCTAGTTATCAACTAAATCAGGGTTCTATAAGGTTATAAATCAAGCTCCATCACTCCACAAGTAATGGTAGCATACAAAGAGGAAAATACCAAGTTATGGTTAGAAGAGCTCGAAGGTTTGGAGGAGAGACACCTGTGAGCATGCCAAAACCTCAAGTTGTACAAAGATAAAATGATTCAAGCTCACAACAAGTTGGTCCATCCTAGAGCTTTTCAAGTAAAAGAGTTTATTTTAGTTCTAAGGAGACCGATTGTTGCCCGTCGTAAGATGGGAGGCAAGTTTGAACCCACTTGGGAATGCCCTTTTGCCATAGAGAAGGCCTACCAAAAAGGATCTTATCAACTTTTTAATCATAAAGGAGAGCGACCAATGCTTTCAAGCAATGGGCTCTTCTAAAAGAAATATTATAAATCAAGTTTGAAAATAATTATCATCAATGAAAATTCTATTTCAAATTCAATCTCTTCGAAAGTATTTTTGTTTGTGAATCGCCATGATGTGTTTAGGTAGGTGTAAGGAACTCAGTGGCATCCTATCCTTCATCACAACACAAACACAAACTACACACAAACATATAAAACAAACACATATCTTTTATCTCGGCTACTTGAGTTGAGATAACCCCCATTCACTCAAGAGTCTTTCTAGGTCGGGCTACCCCTAGTGTGTCACCCTAATGGTCTTTTGCTTTAAAGATGTAAGTCTACTACGCTTTCTTTCTTACTTGGCACGATGAGCACCTTATTAGTTTGTAGGCCTCAATACCTTTTAAGTTACCTCATGTTGTTTAAGAGGATGTGAGTCTATGCTTTCTTCTTGTATTTATGCCTTGGGTCAGTATATTTGAAATTTAGGATAAGTCCCCTAGTCCCTTCCCTCCCGACTACTTTAAGTCCGGGTCTCCTTCCTTGAGCCCTAATAGTCGCTCTAGGATAGATAGCGCCCCCAATGATAGACTATCCCAATGACCGTTCCACTTGGAAAGTTGTAAGCTTACATGCTTTCCTCCGATTGATCATTGCACACCCGGCACCTTAGGTTGGTTCATTCTTACTATGTTGATGGATACACCATTCATGCTATGGATACACCATAGGTTGGTTGGTTCTCATACCTTAGATACACCACACATGGTAGATGTAAGTATTATGCTTTCTCCTTGAGTTGGCCACCATACACCTATAGGCTTTCTTTTTAGGCTCGTGATAACGCCCCTACACCTCCCTATGGGCACTATATTTGGATCATGTCCTTTGTGACCCCATTTAGACACTACGCTATTATTGACAGATAGCTTTCCTTTCCTAGTAACCCCCCCATGGTTGGAGAATCATCCTGGATGTGCAAATTCTCCTTTGGTCCATTAAATCGAGATTGGTCAAGGCCTATATTCCTTCTCAGTGGTCCCTCACCACCGGATCCAAAACATATAAACAAAATATATATTCACTTGTGGATTATGAGGACACCCTACATTTTTTCTAAGGCATCCTATCTTTAGAGTAGTGTCAACAAAACTTCCTATTACCTGACTACTCTTGAGTTGATATAAGTCCCTAGTGGCATTCACTCAGTAGTCACCCCTAAGTCATGTTTGATTTATTATGCTACCAAAAGTCACCCCAATGGTTGTTCCCTACTTTAGAAGATATAAGTCTACTACACCTTCTTCCTAGCACAGTTGCGACAAGCAACCCCTTAGGTTGCTACCCCACGGCCGATACTATCCCTTTAGATTTATAAATCAGATAGGATAAGTCCTGATATAGCCATTCTTAGTGGGTCCATCGACACCGACATGGTCCATAAATTAAATCTATCAAATTTGATCGCTCACATCCCCCAGATATGCCTCAATTCAAATCAAACTAAACCAAATAAACCAAATTAAATCACATGAAATTAAGATAAAATTAATCTTGACTACTTTTGAGTTAACATAAGTCCCCAATGACATTCACTCAAAAGTCGCCCTATGTCAGGTTCGATTAGTAGTGCATCCAACAGTCACCCCAATGTTCCTCACTGAAGATGTGTTATACCTTCTTCCAGAAGTTGCACATAAAGGCAACCCTTATGTTGGCTAGCTCTTCTCCTAGCGACATTCCCTTGGATTTGTAAACTGGTAGCTTATAGCATTCTCTGTGGGTCCATCGACATCACATGGTCCATATAGCCCCTTAATCTCCATCAAATTATCTTTTTCATTAAATCACACCTTTCCATGGAGTTAAATCACATAAGCAAATTATATATATAACAAGTCAAGCAAATAAATCCCAAAAAACCCCAATGGAGCAAAATTAAACTAACTCCCAAGTAGAGTCTAAATCAAGAAATCCAACCAAACTCTTATTCTAGCAAATACATCCCCAAACAAATCTATGAAATCAAACTCAAATCCCAATCCCCAGCAGATAGCCTAAACTGCTTCCCTGTGGAAGGTTTCAATACTTGATCCCCAGAATCGAGCCCATATCTCTAGTAAATATGCCTCCATATCAATTAAAAAAATCAAATTAAAGTTGATTCGATCTTAATCGTGATTATAGATTCTTATCCCTGGATCTTCTTTCCATAAATCATATAATCAAATTCAAACCTTATCCCAATAGATTTTCTTCTTCTATCATAGACCCTCACATGTCATGTCCAATGCATGTGTGATCTCTATGGATCTCCCTCCATGTCCTTGACATGGAATTCTCATCAAATCTTATTTCTTCTCTTATGCACACCTTTAATATTTCAACCAAAAGCCTAACTATGTATTTGTTCAAATTACATAATCTTAACATTATAATTAATATTTTATGATTTGTGATGGTGAAAACTCAAACTAAATATACAATATCATGCTAAACATATTATAGTGTGAATTAACATACTATATTATATTACAATATATGATGTTATATTATAATTTGTTATAATATAATATATTGTTTAACATTACACCTCATTAGAATCACTTAAAAGGAACAAATATAAAATTTTCAAAATATGAATAATGTTCATTTTGGATGTAAAATTATTATTTTCTATTAGAAATGGTACAAAATAGCATAATTTTGGTGTTGCTTCTTGGTGTGTGTGCCATGAATTTGGCCAAATTCTTCCATCTCAACCTTCAAATTAACATGTGAGTTTTGACCCAATGTATTATAGAAAAGTAAAACATACTAAAATGTACAATAACATTTAGTAACACACCACCACATTCATATATATGTGAAGTTATATTGTTATGTACATTATATTTTAAATATGCTTTCATATAATATATTATCTTACATTACACCTTAAAATGAATCACTTTAAGCAAAAAAATTATAAAATTTGGTTGAAAATTGAACATTTATTTTGGATGCAAACAAAATTCCATTCTTTTGATTAAATGACACACCATAGCACACCCCAATGATGTTCCCTAAAGCTTACCTTAAATTTGGCCAAATCCCATCATCTCAGCCTATAAATCAATATTTTTATGAATTATTCTAGTACGAACTAGACTACATCATACTATAACAAAATAAAATATGCTAAACAATAAGTAGTAATACACAATAGTATGCTATAATGCATGATGCTACACTACGTTATGTCATCATATATAATACACTATAACATATTATATTATATTATATTGCATATCACATCATAAGGTATTACTTAAGATAAAAAATCATAAAATTAGTCTAAATAATAAAAAAACTATTTATTTTAGTCGTATCACTTACATATTTTAAATCAAAATAATATATTATGATGCCATGCTCTACCTAGTATGAATTTGGCCAAATTCCACCATTTTAAAGTATAAATCAACATTTATATAAATAATGCTAGTGTAGGCTCGACTACATGATTGCAAAATACTAAAATAATTTAAAATGAATAATATATTATGATATGATGCTATACTATGCTACAACATATATAATATTTATTTTGAACATAAAATCTTACTTTAGACTACAAGTGGTAGCACACCTTTGGTACTACAACCTAATTCTCACTTCAAATTTAACAAATTTCATCATTTATTTATTAAATCAATATTTTTATGATTTATATTAATATATATAAGGCACAATACCATAATAGACTAAAACATTTCAAAACATTTTATAACATCCAAAAGCACATCACTACATGCTCAAATATATGATACATTATACTATAATAAATGGTAATATAATTTGATTTAGGGTTAAGGTTTAGGGTATTCAAATCTCTAATAGTCAAGGGAAAGTCTCAAGACATTTTCTTTATCTTTCATAACTATGTTAGGATTAGGTCATTCTTTAGATCTACCCCTAATGACATCTTTATTCAAGGTTTAGGTTTAGGGTTTAGGGTTTAGGGTTTATTTGGGGTTTTTGGGGTTTAGTTTAGGGTTTAGGGTTTAGGTTTTAGGTTTCATGGTTTTTTTAGGATTTAGGGTTTAGGGTATGGTTTTAGGTTTAGGGTCAGGTTTGGGTTTTAGGTTTTTTTTGGGTTTAGATTTTGTGGGTTTAGGGTTTAGGTTTTGTGGTTTGGTTTTAGGGTTTGGGGTTTAGGTTTATGGTTTTAGGGTTTAAGTTTTTATTTAGGATTTAGGGTTTAGGTTAAATTTTTTAATAGAGAAAAATTCAGTTCAACATTTCTTCTTCTCGATTTCATCAACCAAGTAGCACCCAAATTTTTTCTAAGACACAAGGACAACATAGATAAAAATAAGCACCCAAGCAAATCAAAACCCTAGATAAGTAGAATCATCTAAAAGACATAGTTCCATAAGTGTAGATCGGATCGGCCATTTCTTCGCCTCTAGCCTCAGACCACCCCTCTCTCTCAGTAGATCGCCATCATATCCGATCTCTCCTTCCACCACCACAACAATAACCTTCATCTCTTCTCCTCCATAACCACTGCTCACCACCACCTCCATATACACTAGCACCTCTAGATCCACCACCACCGCGATAACTCGCCCTTCACCTCCACTATAAGATGATGAGCCTAGTTGATGGTGATGTTCCTCCATCAAGGTTCTGCATTCTTAGGGTTTGGGTTTAGTGTTTAGGGTTTGGGTTAGTTTATGGTTTAGGTTAGTTTGGTTTAGGTTTAGGTTTGGGGTTTAGGGTTGTAGTTTTATAGAGGTTTAGGTGTGGTTTGTGGTTTAGGGTTTAAGGTTTATGGTGGGTTTATGGTTTAGGAGTGGTAGGTTTAGGGTTTAGGGTTTAGGTTTAGGTTAGTTAGTTTAGGGTTTAGGGAAGAGTTTAAGATTTAGGGTTTAGGATTTTAAAAAGTAAACCAGTAGTTTGGTTTATTTAGTTTATTAATTTATTTTTATTTATTTGAGTTTATTTTATTTTATTTTTATTTAGGTTTATTTTTATTTTATTTAGTTTAGTTTATTTATTTTAGTTTTATTTATTTATTTAGTTTATTTTAGGTTTAGTTTATTTTTATTGAGTTTATTTTATTTTTTTTTTATTTTTAGGTTTAGGTTTTATTTTATTTTTTAGGTTTAGGTTTTAGGTTTTATTTTATTTTAGGTTTATTTTATAGGTTTAGGTTTTATTTAGTTTATTTTATTTATTTTATTTAGTTTTAGTTTTAGGTTTAGGTTTGATTTATTTTAGTTTAGGTTTATTTTATTTTAGGTTATTTTTATTTTTATTTATTTAGGTTTATTTTCTAGGTTTAGGTTTTATTTAGTTTTTATTTTATTTTATTTTAGGTTTATTTTATTTTTATTTTAGGTTTAGTTTTTATTTTATTTAGGTTTTATTTTAGTTTAGGTTTTATTTATTTTATTTTAGTTTAGTTTTTATTTTTATTTTATTTTCTTTTTAGTAAGGTTTAGGTTTAAGTTTTGGTTTTAGTTTATGTTTTATTTTATTTTATTTTATTTTTTTTATTTTATATTTTAGGTTTTATTTATTTAGGTTTAGGTTTTTAGCTTTTTAGTGGTTTTAGGGTTTAGTGTTTAGGCTAGTTTAGGGTTTAGGGTTTAGGGTTTGATTTAGGGTTTAGTTTGGGTTTAGGGTTTAGGATTTAGGTTTTAGGTTTTGGGTTTAAGTTTTAGTTTGGTTTAGGTTTGTTTAGGTTTTGTTTTTTAAGAGAACAAATTCAAATTCAACATTTCTTCTTTCGATTTCATCAACCAAGTAGCACCCAAGTTTTCTATGACAATGTATGATAATGAGCATCAAAACCCTATAAGTAATTGTCTCTACTATAGACACAATTCCATAAGCACAGATCATATCCATATTCTTTCTAGCCCATCAAACCACCCCAACCTCTCGAGTAGGGATCCGCCATCATATCCCGATCTCTCCATCCACTACCACCACGCTATAACCTTCACTCCTCCTCCATCACCACCTCTGACCACCACCTCCATATCCACCAGCACCTCCAAATCCCCCACCACCATCAGTGATAACGCCTCCTCCGCCTCCACCACCAGATCTAGACTGAGCCTAGTTGATGGTGATGTTCTCATCAAGGTTCACCATTCTTAGGGTTTAGGTTAGTTTAGGGTTTAGGGTTAGATTTTAGGGTTTAGGTTTATTTTTTTAAGGAAAATTTTATTATTACACAAAGAAAAGGTACAAAAGTCCTTAGAGGTAAAATCTAAGCTAATGCTCAAAGAGCTACAAAAGATCCTAAAGAGATAAGCCCCCTAACTATTACAATAGTTAAGGAAAGCAAGCAAAGGAAAACAAAAATAGTAATCAATAAATGAAAATCCATGGCAGCAAAACCCAATTGATCCTTTAAACTAGCACGATCCACCATGAGTAGTCTCCAAACCTGTAAAAGAGATCTGTAAAATGCTTTTAAAAGGATGAGTACAATTAATCAAGTAATTAATCAAGCATAAAGAGTGAGAGTAGATAAAAGGAATAAGATAAAGAAAAGGCTCAGGCTCAGTTACAATCATTTCAAGGAGCAACACTATATGTAAGCATCCAAACTTCAGGTGAAGGGTTACAATTACATATACCAAAAAAAGAGTGGAAAACATCAAAGCCATCATTGCCAGCATACCTCTTGTAGCACCTTATCCAAGGACAATCATCATACCACAAAAATCCTCCAACAAGTAAAAAATATCCTTAAAACACCCAGCAATCAGAGATATAAAGCTCAATATGACAGATACAAAGGTAATCCACCAGGATAGCAGCAAACCCAAAGGAGCACCACCAAAGCCACCACCAAGAATGGATAACAAAATCAATAGGAGCAATACTCATAATATGAGAAAATCAAAGGAAAAATGAAACACATAAGTGGTAGGATCCTCCATCAAAAGGATAGAAAGAGCCAATAAATAAAACCCAATCTAACAATAAGCCTAATAGCAAGAGAGGGGCGTAAAGGCCAAGGAGGAAACCAAAGAAGAGAGTCATAGGAAGATAAGTTTTCCTGACACCAAAGAAGGGAAAGTTTTGCCAAAATAAAGACTCCATCAACTAGCCCAGCCAACCAGAATAACTAATCCAAATAGTTAGCCAAGAAAGCCTCAAAGTAATCCACCTCAATAATAGAAGATCCAAATCATCAATCCTAGAACCATCAGTACAAAGTCCAACAATATCATCAAGCCACAAACATCAAAGATACTTAGGGAGATAGAAATAGATACAGCCAATCCCAATCAAAGGAAAGGAAATTCAATCTAGAAAGCTAGAGATACACCAAGATAGAATAATAAGAAGCCTAGTAAAACAAAAAATAAGCCAACTGACAAAAATAATAGTACAACAGTGACCCAACACAACCAACATCACCCAAAGCCAAATAATAGCCAACTAGGAGTCATTCGCCAACCACTTCAGAACAAAACCCACAACCAATACCTTAGTAATACAGGAGGAGGACCAACCCATAACCAGAGGATACAACATACCAGAGACATCCATCCTCAAAACAACCAAAGAAAACAAAGTAAGGGTAAAGAGCCAAAAAATAGTTCTCCAAGCTACAACAAAAAATAAAATCTCAAAGTCACCTATCCCATCATAGTAGAGGTTAATAAAAAACACGCCTACCAAAACCACTATCCGATGAGCAATCCCCAAGAATCCCACACCCCAAATAGTAGAAGCGGGAGGGGATCAACTCGTGAGAAAAGGGCCAAAAGCACTTGGAAGAACCACCCTAAATAGTTAGAAACAAGTAGTAATGGGCCATCCACAAAGCAACCACCCTAGAAAATTTAATAAAATAATCACCAAAAGAGAACCATAACCAAAGGTAGATAATAAATCCAAAGAACAACACAACCCAGAGATAATAATACCCACATCCAGATTTCACCAAAGAACCTACCAACTCAAAACCCAAACCAAACAAATTAGGTCGTAAAAAACCCAACCATTAAATAACCAAAAAAAACACACAGAGAATAATAAAGCTGGAGAAAACCCCGCCCATCACCAAAATAACCTAATTCCACCAACAAGGAACAAATAGAAGAGAACCACAACAACTAAAGATAGAAAATAGCCTCCACCTACTACAAACTACTTCCACTGAATGGAGATAAAACAAACCAAAAAACCAAAACTATAGTAAAAAACCAAAGGAATGAAAAATAACCCCAACCAATCCAAAAAATAAGAAGAATTCATACTAGAGAACAAAATTAGGTTTAGAGAAGAGAAAACTCAAATCCAAACCAGAGGAAATATCCAAAACCAAGAAAACCATCCACAGTAATCCAAAACCACAAAGAAGGAAGGAAGAGCTAAAAGCTTCTAAGATTAGGCAACCCAATTTTATCTAGATTAATAAGACCCCTTAATAAAAAAGGAAGATCTTCATTAGAAAACATTTGCAAATTGGAAGACTTGGCCCCAAGTTGGCAAGAAAATTAGCACAAGAATTGCCTTCTCTATAGATATGATTAATAAAACACTTCAAGATTGCCATGGAAGTCATACTTAAGTAAATCTAAAAGAAGGAGAACATCAACTTCAACCTGATCTTAGAAAACCTCTTTATAAACAAATGGAAATGGCATGATGAATGCCTTTAAGTTCAGCAAATAAAATAGAACAAGGATCTAAAGGGGAAAGCAAAAGTAAATTACCTTGCCACCATGATCTCTCAAAATCCACCACCACAACCATAATAAACCATTAGAGATCAAGATTAACCTTGATGCAATTATGATTAGTTTAATCCAATGGATAATTTTTTGGAAGAAACATTACAAGTAGGAAGGTTAATCCCAAATTTCAAGGCCATAATTGTACCTTTAAAATTGGAGTAAGTAAGAAGATTGGCTTTAAAAGAGACAAAATTTTATATTTGGATCTAGTAATGAATGATTATAATTCATAGAATATTTTGGTACTTTGCATCATTTCTATCCATCCAAATATACCAAAGAATAATAATAGATAAGACAATTTTAACATGACCCAGAAGTATGAGAGAAACATGCTTAAGTTGCATAATAGAAAGTGAGCCATTAAAATGGAAGGTATTAAAAACATTATCATACCAGTTCCACAATCTAGCAGTAATAGGGCCATTCACAAAAACATGATCCACACTTTCAATGTGATAACAACAGTGAAATTTAGAGGGGAGGTGGAAATATTTTTTTAAAAGAGTAGCATCCATAGGGATATAATGCTTAAGAATGCACAAGTTAAGACCTAAAATGAACGGGGTGGTGTGTTACTAAATATTATTGTACATTTTAGTATGTTTTACTTTTGTTATAAATACATTGGGTCAAACCACAAAAGGTTATTTGAAGTTGAGATGAAGAATTTACAAATCTA